>KB455460.1:1108863-1154831 GCA_000341325.1 Panagrellus redivivus | reverse complement strand
TCAAAGTGCTTACCGACAGCCGCTGGACGAGAAGGTCCAGATCATCTTGAAGCTTGCGATCTCCTTCGGTCTGAAACGAGAACCATTGCAGATGTTGTAAAAGAAAAAGAAACAACGAACCATATCATCGCGATCCTCCTTCTTCGGGGCAGCGGGCTGTTTCGAAGCCGATTCGCGCACGGGCTCCTTGTCGTCCGCTTTCACGGGATCATTCGTAGAGGATAGAACCATGATAAAGCCGTGTCGGCAGCTGAAATGATATGATGAGTGAAAAAGATGAAGCACAAAGGAAAAGCCTTGAAATTTCGAAAGTGAAATGAAAAGGGAAAGTTCACAGCGCTCATCGAGGCTGTGTGCGTTGGATACACTTTGCCAAAATGTCATGTTGACGGGCCGCGCGCACGCATTTTGTCACACGGTCAAACAAATAGCATGTGCGTCCACGCTGCTTCGCACACGCTATCTAATGCAGAGCGCGACGGGCCGAGAAAATGCCATCCAAAGTAAGCGATCAAAGACCAGCTGCGCGCGAGTTTCAAATCGACCACCCAGATTTTACACTCGCCCTCAAAATTTTGTTATCAAATGTCCCCTTATCACTGGCATAGCTTTCTTATTGTAAGAGCAACGTAGGAAAGGTAGGAAAAGCCAAGATAGAAACAATAAAGGTGCCAAACTTGACGCTCGGATTTGAGAGTTTGTCCACTGCGGTGGTCCACGGGGGTGGTCCTCAATGCGCCCAGATTGTCAAAATCCTCCTTAGTTTGCCCTTTTAGATCCATTTTCTCATTTCTATCATGATTCTTAACTGATATGGCAACTTTATAAATGAAATGAGGGGTCAAACAAGGCAGATTTATAAAATTCAGGCGCGGATCTGGACGCTGCTGACGCTTTGCCAAGGGCAAATTTGTCAAATCTGGGTGGTCAATTTGAACCTCGCGCACAGCTGGTCTTTGATCGCTTACTTCGCACGGCATTTTCTCGGTCATTTCGATTCCAATCCCGGCGTTTCTGGTCTCTATCGATAGCCCCTGACAAGTCCCGGCTTCGATATGAAATTTATCAAAATCTGGCTGCCACAGGCCGAAAAAGTTGATCGGTGACTTGCGGTGACTTGTGGTGAGAAATTTCAAAGTTCTTGCACAGGAGGGTAGCAATGAGTCCATTAAAAAGTAAAGTCATCATTGTCTAACAACAACAACTAATCAATCAATCGCGATCTTTTCTGCGTTTCAAATACACAAATAAGTGTATGTCGCTAAAAAGTATTTGCAAAACTTCTTTTCTTGATTTCCAAAAAAAACTGATTTACTGCTTGTACAAAGTAGCTGCCCCCGCAAATAGAAAACCGCTAGGATAGTATTGCTTCAGCCTTAATGATCTTTAGCATTCGTTTTGTTTCTCAAAGAACGATGTCCAAAATGTATAGTCTCAAAAATGGCTGTAAGGCTATAAGCCATGTAAGAACAAAGATAAAGGTTTGTGATTAGCCTACCCTGTCGATACAATTTTGTGTACAATCTGGATTTTTGCAGGCCGTTGTCACTAAACGCCCTCTTGGCCATGTCTTCTTCGGTATCAGATATGACGAGAAGGGAGTTTTTTGATTATTGCCTTCAATTTTGAAGAAAGTCGGTATTACTAAGAGATTAAGTAGCTTACTTTCAACAAGAAAGAAAAACTTAGAAGTGCACATACTAAAACTGGGGATTGTCTTGTTTTATGTTTGTCATAAAGGAGATCGTTTTTTGAATAATAAATAACAAGAAAATAACGTGATATAGTTTTTTAGCGGAAGTTTATTGTATGTGTTGCCTCAGTTCCTGCCCTTTAAAAAATGTCAAATTATAAACCACATACACCAATGTTGCTTTTTGCTAACACGTGGCAATAAAACACATTACAGATTTTTATTAAAAGTTGCGTTACAATGGCGTAAAAATTGTACTCAGACAAAACTTAAAATCTTTTAAAGGTCATAACATATAAGTGTCAAGACATTGGGGTGTGAACTGTCCAAATTGTGTGGGAGGAGTACACACTTCCGTTATGTTGTCGAAGACGACGTCACTTCCATTACAAATTACCCAACCACATCGTAGCAGTTGTTGCTTTTTGAAACTTTGTCTTGAACAAAATACAAAAAAAACTGCATGATTCATATGCAACAGATAGCGGAGGTCTTTTAACTTCTTTCATATTTTAAACGGCTGGTCGCCTTATGTAAACGCATACGTGAACATTTCGCCACTGCCTAGCTCAGCGAGGTCTTAGGCGTGTTTCTGTATGAATAAGGCTTTAAATTTGCCTGGGAAACATACTTACGAGCCTACAACTTGGACTTTTAATAGCTCGCCACCGCACTGTCCTGTCGGAATAACACCTGAATGTTAGCGGACGGCGTTGCCACCTTTGCCCACACATAAACTAATCGTCTAAAATTTCGTGAGACTAGCTTAACCAGCTTAGCGTTGTGGATCAATTTAATGTGGTAGTAAGCTAAATTTAGTACCACCGCAGGTGCACCTAGCCAGTTGCGATCCAAAAGTCCGCCTACGCATGTACTAACGTTTTTCGAACTGTTTATTTGAAATGTTGGACACAGTCGATCTGACTTGGCCACACAGTTAGTGTGTTTCAAAACAATACCACATCTCGCACGTTCGAGAAACTCTATTTCCTCACCTCTATTAATGGTAACGTCGGGGTCAGTGAGGGAATGTCGGTTTTTTATAGCGCGAGTTCCCCTTCCGGTGCTAAATAAGCGGCTAACGCAGAGCGCGGCGGACATCACGTCTCCCGCCACGACGGTTTTTGCATGCAATGTGCATAGCGAGGACAAACGAGAGTCAAAGCGACTGCATGCAGTAAGCCGCTACTGGCGAGAGCCTTGATATCGCGTGTTGCCGTCACGTCGTCCCTGGCTGTCGTGCCGTCAACAGTCGTGGTCTTTGTCCTTTTTTGACAGACAACACACACTTCCAATTTTGATGCTGTCTGGTTGTTTCCGTCATTTGTTTGTTTGCATTCCGCGTATTGGCCATTATCCTTATCACTAATCCGTGAATCATTCCAGTTCGATGGCCCAGCCGAACCCAGAATCGGACCCAGCGCCGTCTCAGATGGGCGGCAGTAGTTCCCGCATGTATGTCCACGACCCGTCCATGCCCGAACCCGTCAACGTTGAAGTCCGCGACAATGGCAACGATACAGAGAGCTTCATAATACAACTGCCCAGCGATGCGCAAGATGTGTCGAATTCAGAGTCCCCGAGTGATGATGAGGTTGTCATTCATATCCGTGATGGCCCGGTATGTTTTTTAACGCGAGATTTGAAAATTTTATATATAATTTTTGCAGGAAATCCATCCTTCCCTCGGCGGTCGCTTCAACGTGATGCAGGCGCGAGTACGCGAGGCTTACCATTCGATGATCGGACCTTCTCAAGCATCCTCCAGTGGTGACGAGGACGACCCAGATGGCGGCGCTTCAAACCAACGTTTAGCATGGCATTTCCTCGTAAGTTTTATCTTTGTGGTATCATTCACGCCTTTGATTACATATTTACTTTCAGACACAACCACCATTAATCATTACGCTGATGTTGATGTTTATCGTATCCATCTTCCTGTTAATTGTGAAAGAGATGAGCCTCCATACCACTCTTGTCATCTCAACCATCGTTTCCCTGGTCCATTACCACGACTCCGTCCGGTTTTCCCACATTGTCCATAGCGTGGTGAATGTGAAACTGTACACCATCTTCCTTGGAGTCATCATGCGCAATGTTGTGAACTACATCTTTTGGCAGACTTTTGATGTCTACAAAATGGCGATTCTGATCCCGATCTCCGGTGGTGAAGACAGCTTCTTCATCACGCTCACACGCATTGTCCAGGCTGAGATTTTCGTCATGGATCTTGCACTGATCTTGAAAGCCATGGTCTACTGCTACAAGTGGATTGACGAAGGCCTTCAGCAACGCATATATGTCTGGATCGATCATACCTGCTACGTTTACCGCATGTTGATTCCGACTTCGCAGTGGGCGATGTACTTCAACTCCAGTTTCTTGCTTGTTGCCTATTTGATGTTTAAGGTAAGCCAATTTGCAACAATTTTCGGGTTAATCAGTCCTTATTTTCAGATATACACTTTAATTACCCGCCTCAATGTTTGGTTCAAATTCACCCGAGCGGTCGTTTCCAATGTGAATCTCGGTGAAGCTGTCTCAAAGGAGCAGCTCGAACCTGACCTCAACTGTTCCATCTGCCAATCTGTCTTTAAGCAGCCGAGAAAGGTCAGTTTATCTTTACCCATCAACTCCAACCATTTCTAAACCCACTTTTTACAGCTCTCCTGCACTCACATATTCTGCGCATCCTGCATCCGCACATGGATTGATACCGGCAAAGGTGACACGTGCCCATTGTGCCGTTCCCAAGTCTGCGACTCTCAGGTTCCCAAAGTCAAGGATTACGAGTCTTTCTTCCCGGTTAACGTCTTCTAATACTCCAAAACCAATGCTACACGGAATACTAACAGTAGAATTTCGAATTACGTGCCACCCGACTAACTAATAATTTTGTACCAATTTCCGTCTACCCTCCAAGGGTTCCGCAATTATACTCGCAATGTTTGTATTTTTTGAATGGTTATCACTCGAACTTGTCCGGACGGGTTTTAATCTGGCTTGATGTGGTAGTTTTTTTGTACAGCTTCCCCGTTTTTATTTTTTGTCTCGGTTTTTTGTTTTTTACTTTGGTTTTGCATGAATATACTGTAGTCACTCTACAATTTTTATCAAAATTTTTATTATGCCCGAGTGTTGCCCAATTGCAGTGTTTATAGATATCAAAAACAGATGTACCTATGCTTAGTCGATATTGATTAGAACGCCTAAATGTAACGCGATTGAATGAAACACATTTTCGAAGTGCGGATTCTTTGAAGAAACATGAAAACATCTGTGCGTAGCGTAATGGGATAAGGAAAAGGATGCATCCATGAATACGTTCGCAGGGATCTACAGCGCTGGAACGACGCCTACGGATCAACAACAGCCAGAAGGCAATGAAGGGGGGCTGATTGACGGAAGGCGGATGAGCAACAGCCAAAACGGGTGCACAGACGACCGAAGGCGGGTGTTGAAGGCGCTGCAGTCGCGCTGCGTCGATTGCCGGTTTTGTCACACTGACGATGCTCGCTGCGTCGATTCTCTTCCTCGTGGCTATCGCCTGTACTAGCGATGTTGCCTCAGGGGAATTGAATGCTCAAAATCAGAAATTAGGATGGATGGTTGGCAAATGGCGATCCGAGTTCGGAGGCAAGATCTTCTGGCCCACCGTGCCGACCATGACCTTTGGCGAGGAGCTTGTCATCTTGGAAGCGCCTCAGGCAAAGTCAGCTAACATCCAAATGATGAATTTTAGGTAGGTCAAGTTTATTTGTTTCTTTTTACAACCGTAATTTGATTTTAGTGCCCGCGCGTGGTCACACTCGACAAAAGATCACTTCCATGATGAATGGGGCTTTATTACGGTGGAACCAACCGGCAATGCCACTCTCATGACTGCCGGAAACAATGGTACCCAATATGCTACAGTTCTCAACTGACCTCTCATCACAAAATTTCAGGATTTACGACCTACGAAGTCGGACCCGTCACCCCAAACAAAATGGTCCTGACATTGAAGGACATTGGTCGTATTTCTTTCTCCCGCGATTTACCAGTCGAGGACGTGAGTTTTTTACAATTTTTTCACCATGCGGGAAACACGATGTTGTAAATGAATACTGGGTGTGACAACTTGTCTACCATTAAAAAATTGTTATTTTTTACTTCCGTTCTACTTGCTTGTTTCGCGTTAATGATCTGTCTTCCCGTTCCAGTTGCGGCGCACTTTTATCAAACACGACGACACTTACATGGAACAGATTCTCGAAATGCGAACTGCCACGCATCCCAAGCAGGGTTATCTAGAGCATACGCGAGTCATCTACACTAAACAAAAGGCATCATAGAGAAGTTTTTTACTTTCTATTTTGCTTTTCGCATGAAAAACCAGTGCTTTCAATGAGTATTTCCGTTTTTATTTATAAAATAAACAATGTTCTTGTTTAAAACACAACCTTGAAACATACTATTGCATGTTTTATATACAACTTTTTGCAAAATGACAAGTTAAGAAAATCAATAATTACTAAGGCAAAAGATGGGCGCACAATCAGGGTCATCAACATTTAACGCATCTTCATGCGTTAAGTTTTCAATGGTTAACTTTCGTTTGAATTGAAACAACAAACACAAAATGCAGGTGAAAGAGATCAGTTTTGGGACACCCATGTGCACCGCAGATGAAATTGATTATAAAATATTGTCTAAACAAACGCAATAATCAACAACGTCAGCAGTGACGACAGAACCGTGTTAGTGAATGAGGATGCACCATTGGCACCTCGGGGTGTCAACTGCAAATTGTGGTGTTTGAGCCAGGCTTCATAGGTGTAGGGTTCTTCGATGAAGTCTTCCAAGTCATCGGGCAAGTCATCGACGATGTGGATCATGTAACCCATGTTGTAGTTTGCGTAACTTTGATAATAAATGACATCTGGTGTTGTGGCATTTGGCGTGAAAGTGAAGATAGCTGGAGGAATGGTCTCATCACACTTCAACTTCAATGTATGTCTGTATTCGATGAAGGAATCATAATTATCAGGGTCATCTGACGGATTCTCCTGGGTCCATAGACATAAACCACCGGCAGTTTCGTCAGGATTGCCTCCAGAAATGATGTGAACTTGTTCCCGTTCGTCGTTCGACAGTTTCATGTAACCGCCGAACGGGTCATCGGAGATGTAAAGCGGGTTGTAAAAGTCGTTGGTCGACTTGTCATTGCCGCCTTGCACAATAAAAGTGTATGTGACATTGCGTCGGAGGTAGAGGTCAGTCAGATAGCCGTTGACATACCAGACGTAATTACCAGGTCGAGATCGGGCCATGTACTGATAGCCCTTCTTGCCGCCGGGAACACCAAGATGGAAAGTGAAGTTCAATCGGTTAGCAGTACCCAGAAGTGTGTTGACCTGCCAGCCATCAACTCCCTTCAAATCGTCGAACGCGTTTCTAACTGGCACGAATGGCGGAATTCGTTGCGAAATGTTAGAAATAGAAACGTGACCAAAGTCGACACGGAACTTGTAACAGTAGACTGCCAACCAGTCAATATGATTAATGTCATAATCCTCGGGGAGATCAATGATAATATCCTGGCCGCCACGGTAACGCTCATTCATCGCTGTGACGAGATCGACGGTATCGCGGCCTCGGATCGGCACCTTCACACCGGCATCGGGCACAACATTTGGTCCGCGACCGACAAAGAAATAGCCATCTGCAAATGGAAACACACTTAACTATGATGGATGTGCTTAAGTGCGAGGGGAAACACTTTTGAAAGTTGTCACTCACCAGGAGCCTTGTCACCGTCAAAAGTGAAACCGAAAACCTTGATGGTGCGGCGATCCATGATCAAAATCGGACCAGAACCGACACTGTACCGGCTACCATGGAGTTCGGTCGTCAGAAATTGAGGACGGGGAATGGTCAAGCCTTCGTGGATTTCGACAGAACCGAAGTTGTGCTAAAAAATTCAAATTTTTTCTCAAAATCGATAAAGGTGCTGTCAACTCACATCAAAGTTCAAGCAATAAAGGCTGAAACTCTTGAAGGACGTGACCTTATGAAGTCCCGGAAGTGTCAAAACAACTCGAGCATTGTCATATTTCTTCAACGGTGCAACACCATATTCCGGTGATGGCACCTTGAGGCCTTCTTTAGTTGGACTACCAGTCCTGTCGAGCCAGAAATAGACATCTGAAAAAAAATAATGACTTCATGATTTGTTTTTGATTTCTCAACCCATGTGCTACTTTCCATGTTTGCGCGACCTATATTGATTGTGAAAACAGAGAAGATAAAAACATGTAATTATTTCTTGCTTACGGTTTTAAATGACCGGCTGCCCCAGCCAACAATGTGCAAATTGATCTTCGTTTTTTTGTCACTTGTCCCCCGTTTGCGCGGGTGGCAGATGATTCGACAAAAACATGGCTTGTATGCAATTTCACTATACATAGCGGCCTTGGAAACGAACGGCAAGACAGCCTCGCGCACCAGCTTCTAGCGGCACGCTATTGACTACTGAAGGTCAAGGATTGGGTACGATAAAAGGAAAGCAAAGACAAGGCGTCGCAGCTTGAAAGCCTTCTGCTTTGATAGTGCCGCGCATTGTAAGCGCCAAAATCCGCACGATAAACAGGGTTAAGTCCCGCATCAATTTAAGTGCGAAAGATGATGCATGTTTGGATTATTTTTAGGGGATTAGCACACTTCTGCAGCTTGCTGCGATATTTTACTGTTTGTTTTGCATCTTTTTCTCACCTGGTCCATTGCCATTATAAGTGAAGTTTACGAGTTGGATAGCGGTTTCATTGACAACATAGACTTGACCAACGACTTCTCCGTCGGCCAGATTGCTCAAATTACCGAGGTAAACACCGTATTCCACGTTATAGTCATTAAATTCGAGGGCTGCCGCACTAGCTGAAAGGGAATGTATTAGATAACGATCAGTGCATTATATGACTCTTAACCCACCTGCGAAGCACAGCGCCGCAAAAACAACGGCGATTCGCATGGAAAACGGTACCTGCAAAATGAATGATGAAGGAATATTGAAAAGAGTTTCAAAAACGTTGCAAAAGACAAGTTTTAACAAATGGCGCGATAATCTTGGCGGGAGGGGGTGAAGTGATGCGGTCAAGTAGGGGTCATAAGATGGGGTTTTGTCGGTCCAAGTCAAATGTCGCGTTAAAACAAGGTCACTATCGAAAACGTCAAGCAAAGTGGACCGTGACGGTTGGAAGCGTCCATCCGGTGCATAAGAGGTTCTTCCCCTTTCTGCGTTCAATTGCGATAGATCGCCTTTGGGGATCGGGGAATGCCTCCTCGCCTCCAGACGACTTTAAAGAAGGCAAAGCAACACTGTTTTGGTACTCCACGATTGCTCCTTCATCAGCCTGATCGCATCGCAGATGCCTAAATGAACACGCATATCGCGGAAAGAGACACACGCAACTGAACAGGAGCCATGAAACAATAAAATGACCATGCCCGCTACAGTCATCTTCGCACATCCACTTGCGACATACGACAAAATGACGGAACGGTCTCAAGACAGCCTTGAGGACTCCGCCTTTGCGCGCGGAGCCACGAGATTTCAGTACAACATCGGCGACTGACTTGACTCATCTGGGGCGCAAAAAATTCCTATCGAATCGTCGAAGCGAGTCACGCTGATGAAGGCTGCGCGAAGAACAACGAGGCTGGCGATTGACCCCTGCGGTCAAACACCTTATTGCCGCGGGGTTGCTTTTACGCTCGATCGCCGTTTACAAAAACGCATCTTAACCCGACTGTCGACTAGTGATCGTCGGCTGGTTGCAAGAAGGCCCGACATCATGGGAATTAGGCCGTGAGGGTTTCGTGTTCCTGTCCGTCTCAAAGGTGATCTCACAGTTCGCGCAGACACTAACATTTTATCTGGTTAAATCATCGCGGCGTACAAAGATGTACCAGCGTAAACATGCAAGTGCCAATAAACACTGAATTGGTCGCATACTTTCGGGAGGAAACATTTCCAAAAGGTTTCCATGATGCACGGAAATGACGAATTAGCCCTTAAGGGACTCACTCTTAATGTGTTCAAAGCTTTTAAGGCGAAACTGTCCTTTGGCCCAAGTGGTTCGGACCTACAAAACAGTTCGCGATGGACTTGGTGGCAGTCGTGCCAAAGTGCTGGGCCAACCGGCATAGATGGAAGGAAGTAACGGCCATAGTAGTCTTGGTACTCCAGCATCTCGAACAATAGCCAGGTTCTCGCCACACGGTAAATAAACATCATGCCGCTTTGGCATACATTCTCTGGAAAGACGTCGACCTCGTTCGATCAAAAGTGGCAAGTGGTTCGAGTAGATCTGTCGTTGTCGGCACGGTATATGTACCCGCGCCCGATAAATGTGTGCCAACCTCGATGGGACGTCACCGGCACCGGTAAAAAGCACGATAGCGCCAAAAATACACTTTCGGAGACCCAGGAGGTGCTCAAGTGGTGCGGGAGCCTCTTTTTAGACGACGGCACCGTAGCCGAAGCAACAAGCTGCCGCAGTAATCGGCATGCCGAACACATACAATAGCCGGGCCACGGGACAGCTGAAGCTGCCGCGCAGCAAAAAAATACGCCCTTCGGCACGGCCGATAATGAAGGCTAATTGGCAACTTGGTCAAATAGGGGTTGCACGCATTCATGAAGTAGGGCTTCGTCGAAATCTTCTTCGACGCAGCAGGCCTTCTTGAAGACAGTCACGAATACCCGGATAAAGATAGGCTTGACTCAGAGTGACGGATTCAGAGAGTATGGGTATCATGCTGAGTTTGTTGGGTGCCCTTGAGCATCAAGAGGTCACTCCTTTCCCGCAAGACTGTCAGTCATTGCAATACGAGGAAGGGCATGTTTAAGGCAGAAATCCGACAAGCATAAGGGTGCCGGCTGCGCGTCTGACGGCCTACAGCTTACTCGACTTGACAATTTTGTATATGTCGTAAATTTGACAATCGTTTGAGCAGAAATGATCAGATAAAACTGCATGAGTGAGGAGGGGAGGAACGAGGGATTGCTACTGCTACCATCGAGGAAGGACGGGCTAAGAATGGAACAGGGAAAGAAGCCGGTTCGCGCATGAAAGGAAAGCACGTAACATGAGGAGGACCAATGTTTGTAAGAAAAAAGTTTACTCTTTCCCAAATAAATATATTGGTAGATTGGACCTGATCTGAATGTCTGATGTCCGGGACTAGTTAAAGCCTTAGTCAGCTACCAATCAATCGTCGCTCCCGGAGACAGCTCGAATAGGAAGGAAGCAGCATCAAAGCCTTGAAGGGATGGACGAAAGCCTTCATCACGTCAAAAAGCAAGCGACACACTTAAGGACCACGATGAGTGGAAAGTGAGTGGGAGCGTGCGTTAGTGACCGCTAGGGGTCAGTCGCAACCTCAAGACAATGGGTACAAGGACTACGTTGCCGGTGGCGATTGAATATACGGACATCTCGGGCTGCCGGGCACAAGGACCACTTTGTCACAACCGAAAAAGGCTCACTCGTGGAATTGCGTACGATCGACGCTGGTTTGAGTGGATTTATAAGCCACTTAGAAGGCTTGCACATTTCAAAAATCATCCTTGCATAATGAAGCTAGCTATGTAGCTGCCTGTACATGCGTGGATCCAAGTGACTACTCGATCTCGGCTTGTCCACCGCAGATTACAGTTAATTTGAGGGGGAGTGAAACAGGCATGAAGACGAAACCTTTTGTTCGCTTTGCTTGTTTTGATGCCACTAAATCGGCGACGCGGTGACTCGCGATCAGATTCGATTACCCTCCATTTGCGGCGGCGCAGCTTGTTCCAGCTCGACCGGCTATGGGAATATCAAGTGCCAATGACCGATGGCGGACTTCGCCACTACCAAAAAACAACACCCGGTGAATGACGAATGAGCTGACGCGAGCGAGCCGGTGTGAGAGTGGATCGCACATAGCCGTCGAGGCTAATGACCATTACAGATGTATTGAGTAATCAGCAAACACTTTTGACCTTGACTTTCGTAAGCAGCCCAAACAAACCCAACGCAACGAGATGGGTGCCCATCAAGATGAATAAGCACGAAGGTGACAAGATAGGCAAGACCGGTGCACCCAGTAGTTTCCGAAGACGAGTGACAAAATAAACCTTTCTTCCTCGAACTGATGGGAGCCAACATCAAACTTATGACCGGTTAGTATCGTTGACACTGACGGACGCTGACCACTATTGGAGCCTGACTTTGACTTTTCAGCCGAGCCGGATTAGAAATATGAAAAAAGGACGTTGGTTCCAGAGGACAGGAAAAAAAGATGACGGTTTGCACGATCCTGGAGCCGATATAATGCACTATGTCCGAGGGAACTGGCGAAATTGCGCAGCGGAGTTGCCTTGTTTCCGGCTGTAGAATACCCAAAAGACAATTACGAAACAGAGACCAATTTAGATAAAGGCCGTCGCTTGCGCTATTCATTTTTGGGACTGTTCTAAGAAAGCGAATTAAAAGTAGACGATACCGTCTATTGTGTTCTCCGATCATGAACGGTATAGGCTGGCTGGTTGGTTGAAAAAAATAGTTGGTTGTCCGGTTAGGCAAAGCTACGGACGTCGTGACAATCAGGCGGACAAGCGAAGACCTCGATGCGATCGAGTAACCTGCGAGATGAGAGCTTCACCGACGGTCTGCTCGAAACAGCTGGACTATGGCGAGTGGAGCCAATGTTGACAAACCTTGTCCCTTTTGAAGGGCGGCTCCAATGATAGTTGTCTATCTGACCCTCGTCTCCATGCAAGCGACATACACTGACCGTGCCGCGGCATAAAGAGGTTCTCGGGCACTGCAGTTCGAGTGTCAAAAGTTAACTTTACAAACATCTAGAGGCCGAAAAGGGTCAAGCAAAGCCAACACTGTGTTACTGGTAGCACATCTCAGTTCGCTAATGATGTTTGAAATTTGACACTTGCAGCCTGTGTTGTTGCACGCAGGTTCTCACACTGAAGCTTGTATGATTGGGCTTTATTTTTATTATCGAGATGTGGAATGCGCGAATGAAATGAATACAATATGTGAAAGGCTATAGGGTTGAAGTTGAAAGCACATTAAATATGGATAAATCTAACCCGAAGTGGACGGGTCTATAAGTTAACAAATAAAAAATTACAAGCCAATCGGAAAATCGACTAACTCGTATATTTTAACAGTTTTGCAAAAAATTATACACAACATTAATTCAATTAACCGATTACTGTTTGAGCGGCAATAATAGGAGTTAAAATTGACGAGATCTGGATTCTACACTGCAGGACGGACCCACTGACATACCGGCGTCTGAAAATGAACAACATTTTAACACATTGTTTTGATAATGCGTTGATAAGTCTCCCCCGCGCAAGGGGCATCCGACTGTATTACAATATAAGCCAAAATACACTTACCGCTTGGCCGTTAAGATCGGGCGGCAAATGGATATCATTGTACGGCAAGTACATATGAGCCATCGAAGCAGCTTGCGGAATCGAGAAAACGCTGAACCAGAAGACGTCTCGAATGTCGAGCGACCCGGGAAGCCGCAGAGTCACGGTCTCATTGTGATAGTCGCGCAGGGAAGAACAGTCGAAACTACCACTGAAAACACGACAAACAATAATGAACAATGAAATGCCCACACCTGGCGTCCGATCGAACGGAGGAGAAGCACATCGGACGCCAAAATATAAATATAAGTACTCACCGATCAAAAATGGGCACAATATGGCCATTACCGTTTGGAACGACCTCTTTGCCGACCATAAACCAGACGGGGATACCTCGGGTTTCGAGCGAAAATTCGGTGACTTCAATTGTTTTTGTGTCTCTGACAACGATAGGGCCAGATGAGATGGTATAGCCGGGCTGGGCTGTGAATGGACGCAGCTGCACGATGGATGGGATTTGGAAAGCATTGCCGTTGGGGATGAGGACCATGGAGACGGGGGCCTTGAATTGGAGGGTTGTGTATAGTTTTAAAACAAGAGTTACAGATTACCTGTTTGTGGTGATCATAAATAGAAACCCAATGCGTATTCTTAATATTAATGTCATCAGGCAACGTCAACAGCAATGGCTGGAACCCAGCATACCATTCCAGTGGAGTCATCTTGCTCTGATCCAACGGCGTTACCGTTGTAGTAGGAATCGTAGCCGTCGTTGTTTTAACATCGCTTGTCACCACCACTGGAACAGATGTCATAGCCACTTCTGTAGTCGTAGTCACAATATCAACCGTAGAATTCGTCAATTCATCGACAGATGCACTTCCAAGAACTTCAGCCCCATTCTTCCCATCATTAAAGTTAGCACTCAATTTGAACGGTATTCTGTTTTCATAAACATTGCTAAACACATCCCTTTTCACCCTTGCTTCATCTTCAGCCTCCGCAATACTCTCGTTATTCACCACCACAGGATGTCTTACAGTAGCATTGACAACCGGATACTCCTTCAAAGTGAAGATCGTAATGTCAATCGGTACCGGCTTGAGATAAACTCCATTTGCGCTGGGCCATGTGTCATGCACTGGATTACCCGTAATCCGCTTCGGACCAGCCCAAAATGTGATGTTGTCTATAGAAAAAAAGAAGGTCAGTTAACCTAAATACGCTTAAAAATATGTGTTAGGCAACGAACCCGAGCTTGATGACGGCTTAAAATGGAACTTTGAAACAATGAACCGGCGATGATCAACTGCCCAGAGGGCTCCTCCAATTTCATAGCTATTTGTAGCGTTAATCTGTTCTGCAAATACCCCACAGTAGCGACCATAGTACGGGAGGTCCTGAGCGCTGATAGCCTTCTTTCCGGACTTGGGAGTCGATCCTTTCGGTGGACGATTTTGTTGGATCCATTCAAGGGCTTTGTGTTCCGATTTGATAATCGATTTGTGTGCATTGGGGGTTGTTTGATTAGTTTCAAGTGCACTGAAAAAGAAAGTAAAATGAAGAAAAAACACTTGAAATTTTTGTTTACCCAAGCGATTCTGGCACTAGTTCGTTATTTCTGATGGCTGCCTCGAGGAGAAGGCGTTCATCTTCGGATTTTGCGGCTGATTTTAGTTTTTCTAATTCACTTAAAGTCAATTCAGACTTATCAGTGCTTGTCTTTAAATCAATTTTGGCACTATCAACAGGCTTAATCTCCTCTTTGTCGGCAGTGGTGTTGCCGTCTTTGTTGGCACTTGACGAAATAAGCTGAATTGCTTCAGCACCCTCTTCGACGGCGCTCTTTTCAGCTCCACTTAACGCACTACTTGTCAATTGTTGCGCAGGCTTTTGCAATAACTTTGACATGGCTGCGAACAATTCTTGGTTTTCGTGTGAAAGCAAATTCTTTGCCACTCGTGCAATCTGTTCGACCGGTGAATCACGTGCCGTTGACAACAATTGGAAGGGGTTAAGCCCGCCGAAAGCATTGTCCGGCGTGACAGGGTTGCCACCGCCACCAGCACCGGCAGCATTAGCAATCAAATCGGTCGCCAATTCAGGATGAGTATTCGGCACCCCGAAAGCGGGGCCTTGTTGTGGTGCATACCGATACTGGGATTGGGAGAAGATTGAATTCACAAAGTTTTCGGGTCGTTGTTGCGACATGACACCTAAAGGTGCAGGAGCCAGTTTGGAAAACTGTGCCGCACTATTACCCATCTGCGACATTCCCGGCGTGCCTGGGTTTACTGCCGCTGTGATGGGCAGCCCATTTGAAATCATCGGCGGTAAATGTGGCTGTTGAGGTACGATTGGCGAGGGCATCGCATTCGCATCATGCCGCCGAATAATGGGTACTTGTGGATGAGGAGGATGAGGCGATTGCGGTCTGGATCTACAACAACCACAAAATGAGCATAAAACTTTTGGTTTGCCGGGTATTTTCCCGTTTCCTTATATCATAAAATCAACGTACAATGTTGAATAAGTTGTATTTTGCCCCATTGGTTGTCGATGCGCATTGGTAGCATAACTAAAGCCAGGTCTCGACATTGGCGGCTCACTCCGTATTGATGAAGGTGGCGGCGGGTGTAAGCGTGACGTTGTAATTGTAGGTCGATGCCCATCGCTGACTTCGGCCGATGTCTCACTCCTGAAAAATATGCAAACTATACATTTATTATTTGCACTTCAACGATCACTTGTGCAACACTTTAGAAAGTTGTTTGCTCAAAAGCATAATTCTGAAAGGCTCACTGATATGTATATTTAATCAGTTCAACTTGACCTAAAACGTGCATTCCTTTGAATTGAACATTGTTGTTTTCGCCTAATGAAACGTAACAATCATAAAAACTAATTGCGCGTGAAACGATGTGTGTTATTACAGCTAGTTCTCACCGTTGCGTAACGTCGGTAGCACCATGGAAAGGTTTTGAAGGAAAGTAATCTCGTGTTTTCGTGGATGACGGTTTGAAAGGTGGTAGATACAGTGTTACGGGTTGGGTTGGATCTTGATCCGGAGTCCAGGATTTCCATTTTTGTTCTTCCATTTTACGTCGGTACTCTGACCATGGCACTATCGCACCGCCAAAACGTTTACCGGATGAAGGCGCAGCGTAAGCGGGGTTGATGGGATCGGATCCATCTACAAATAGACAAGATTGCAACTTTCTCACGCTAAGGAATTTGAAGAAAAAAACTCACAGCAAAGAAATGGTAAAATACTAACTATTGTACAGAGTATTGCCGCTTTGGGCATCTTGGGAACTCGAATACCCGCGAAACTGATCACGGACTGTCGTTATGATGATGTAAAAAAAGATAAATGGATTGTTGAACGCGTTCAAAAAGCCGTGTATGACCTGAAAATACAATGGAACAATGAATAGGCATGGAATTCCATCGATTTCGGGCCGCTTTTGGCTACTTGAGCCGGATTTACTGGTAGCTGGACAGTCGGACTATGATGGACTGACTGTCACAAAACTAGCTTTCCTCCCCCACGTAACTCTGAATGATAGGTTCGGACCTGCCTTTGCCGAGGGCAGGGACGATTATCGCCCTCGATGGACGCTTTCCGTGCACTAGGGCGATTACAGGAGTGGAGAGATCACTGCCACGCTCGTGGTGCGGTCCGCCTGACCGAATCTCCCTCGCCTCGGACGGTCAGTAGTAGCTGACGAAGTCGCCGGCCGCCCCTACAAACCGGGTCAGTCAGGGAGAGGCACGGCGTGACCACGAATGTCCAGAGGCAAACGGCGTCATGTACGAAAAAACTCAACCGCATATCTGTGAGTCTATCTATGTGATGTCTGGCTCCATGTCCGTTGGATTGATTTTGAGTCAGTTTGCTTCAATGATTCAATGAGTTACATTCTATTTTGATTTCAACATTTTTGAGAGTGACTTTATAACATATATTTCAAAAGAGTTCGACAGTAATCCAATTGCTTTGCGAGTAATGGGACACAAGGACAAAGGTATACAAAGGCACAATAAGGGACGGTTGGGAGAAGGGGGCATGGTCGCCTGAGCTGCCGGATAAGCTACTTGTTTGGTTCGAATAGAGGCCTTTATCGCTTTTGGGCTAATCGAGAATTTAGGAGGCTAGCTATTCTAACGCTAGGGAGGATAAACCGTAAGACCCGTACTATCCGCCATACCACCACAACGGAAGCAGATGGCACAGTGAGAGAAAACGCCGTGGTGATCGACAACAGTACGAGTCATAAACAAAAAAAGATAACCGTGGGCAGAACGAAAAAAAGCGATAAAATAGTGAGGGCAAAAATTTCACGCTTGAGGCAAACTTTGCGACACACTTGCCGTTACTACGAATCGAGTTCGAGATTGTGGAGGAATGGACAAGATTAGAGCAATCCGACAGCAAAAGCGCCCTTTACAAGAGCAATAAAGAAATTAATTGCGAAAGGGAGGTGAGGGCGCGACAGCTTGGGACCCGATCTGGGAGCAGAGATCGTAGCCGTGACGTCGCCACCTTAGATGGAGGAGTCGCAGGGGTCGTAGTCGCTCATCGAGAAGTGCGCCCTGTTGCCGGTGCGTGTTTAAACATTGGCCAATTCATCCTGGGCGCCGGTGGTGATGAGGTGAGCGAACGCCTTGTAGTCAACCTTGCCGTCAGTGATTGGGGGCTTGCCCTTGTACATGGCCTTGATTTCGTCGTCATCCAGGGGGTCACCGCGCTTGTTCTTCAAGATCTTGATGAGCTCGTCCTCGGTGAGGGTGCCAGCGTCCTTCTTGTCGAACATCTGGAAGGCACCAACGATGGTGGCTTCGGGGTCAGTGCCTGTAAGAGAATTATGCTTAGTTGTGTTAACAATTTAATCAAAGCTAGTAATTACCGGTCAATCGCTCTCCGAACAAGGTGAGGAAGACGGTGAAGTTGATCGGGCCGGGGGCTTCCTTGAGCATGGCATCGATCTGGGAGTCGCTGGCGATCTGGCCCATGGAGGCGTACAGATCCTTGAGATCACCCTTGTCGATGATGCCGTCCTTGTTCTGGTCCATGATGCCGAAGGCTTCCTTGAACTCCTGGATGGTCTTCTGGTCGAACTGCGCGGCTTCGGAGCCGGACGCGCGCTTCTTGCCAGACTTCTTCTTAGCGGCCTTGGACTAAAAGAACAAAACAAAAGGTAGGTGAAGTCATATTAGGGATAATGTCAAACGGCAAAACATACGAAGCCTAAGCTAAAAGCTATAGCTACAGTATGCCGCCTTGAACAGGAAGACTCACCATGATTGCAACCTGTGTGGAAGAGAGCGAGTGCTGCGACTGAGCGAAGACTCAATGAATGCTGGATATGAGGCAAAGCTAGTCGGGTATCGGAGGCTTTGAATAAACTTTCTCTTTCTCTGGTCTATCCACTTTACGCCCAGCCTTACGTCCTCAAGTCGTTTTTAGCGGTGCAGATCTTCAGCTTTACAGCAAAAAGGCAGGCGGAGCTTTCGGGATCCGGACAAGTGCGTACCCCCAGGATCCCGTAGATCTCGCCATCAACGCGATTTGCCGACAGGCGGCGGTCGATTGCAACTGCGCCCCCGCACGCACATACAGACATGCCTCAGGAGATAAGCGAAGAATGCCTGAAGACGCGTCTTTGAGTCAATAAAGCGCGCGAACAAACGCGAGTAGCCTAGCTGGCAGCAGCCAGGAAATCCCAAGTGCTTCGCAGTATCGGGACATGCTTGCTTTCTTTCTGTGAATAACGCAAATCCCGACCGATCCCCAGCTGCCTGTGAGTCGGAGGGGCCCTCCGGGGGTAAAAAGCTGTGTGACGCTTGCCGCAGGGGTTTGTGGATATTGCCTTTTTCCTGTCTGTCTCTCGAGGATGCCCTTTCCCTCGCTACCAAGGCTGTGATCTGTTTGTCGCTCGCGGTCGGACCCGTCGGCTGCCCCGGGATGTATGTAACCTCTCCAGGGTTGGTTTGCTAGGCTAAGCCAGGGAAGCTCAGGTCTTGCAAGCCCCAAGCCAGCAAGACATCACTCGATCCCTGGTTACGTTATTTTTTCACCCTCACCCTCTCTGGGGACAAACAGTGAACGTCAAAAAATGCAATGAAAAATTCTATAGGCGCTTTCTTGCGGATGTTAGCCGAGTCAGCAGCACCCCCAACCCCGCAGGAACACTTGGACGAGAGCAAAAAAAATAAAGCTGAAGGACATCCCTGCGACGACGGATCACCTTGTTCAGGGGGACTGCTTCATAGTCTGCGAAACAACTTAACATTGACGCAAAGGTTTTCCAAACACACTGACAACTTGAAAAAAGGGAAGAAAAAAGTATTTTTTTAAGTATAGCTATATATAATAACACTTTTTTGCACTTTGACTTTTTCAAACTGTTAACTTTTTATTTATTTTGTTTCAAATAAGTCGTTGAGATTATTTTTGGTAATAAAGTGTGCGTAAAATGAACGGAAGCAAAATTTGTAACACACAAGTCGAATGGAAGACCTTCGGCACCGTGGAACGGGGCCAACCAAGTCAAACGTGGATAATCGCGACCGGATTTACGCTCAGTTGAAACTCCTCACGCTCATGTAGACCAAAAATGTCAATCAACGGCATAGGTGCCGCTCTATGTAGTACACTTTTAACAGAAGCATTTTTGTATAATAATGGGAGCGTCATCGAGTACTGTTACAGCTGGTATTAAAAATCAGGTCGATGGACGCAGCAATGCGATCTATCAGCTGGCAGATGTTACTGGTAATGGTATTTTGGCCATGGTGGCAAAAGATGCGTTGAGGTCGAATGATACGACGGAGATTGATAAACAGATTCGAGAAGTGAGTGGAATTATTTCAAAATTGATAATTACTTTTCTTAATGGAAGTTTTTAGAAAGTTCGACCCTTCCTTTACAATGACGGCGACGGTGCTGAACTTCCAATCCATGAAGTCATCTCCCAACGGCACAAGGAACGCAAAGGCACTGATTTCAGCCCAGCGGGACAGACACCAGCCATGTTAATGAAATTTGTTTGTTGGCGATTGGATGCGCGGGGCGCTGTTGGCGAAACTTTACTCCACGTTTGCTTCCTCAACGGCTTAACTGATCACATGAAACTCCTTGCTCAACGCCTGATATTCTGTTTTCCAAAAATCATCAACGACTTTTACATTTGCGATGAGTATTATGGCGAAACCGTCTTGCACATGGGCATTGTGAGTGAAAATCCGGAAATGGTTCGCTTCCTGCTCAAGTGTGGTGCTGACGTGAGTCAACGGTGTTCGGGAAACTTTTTCACATGCGATGACCAGAAAAGCACGCGTGAGGACAAATGGGATTCCGAGCATGCAATGCTCAGTCGTCATACATCGTTTACCGGGTAAGCTGATCAATGTGATGCAATTCATTCGACCATTCAACCCACAATCCGTTAGTAAATCTGTTTTTTCGACATTTGATCGTTTTTAGTCATTTGTATTGGGGTGAGTATCCGCTCGCTTTCGCAGCATGCCTGTCACAGGTGGCTTGTTTTCGAATGCTCTGTGCTCATGGAGCTGACCCCAACTGGCAAGACTCCAACCTGAATACGGTGCTCCACATTTGTACCATCCGTGAAAACTGGGTGAGAACTGAAATCACGCATGCAAAGCAGTCACTCGAAATAAAAAAAATTGATTTTTCATACAATTTAGCCCATGTTCGAGCTCGCTTTGAGTCAAAACGCTGATTTGCACATCGTCAATCGCCTCGGCCTGACGCCTCTCACACTTGCCGCATATCTCGCAAAAAAACAGGTGTCGTTTTCAGCTTGTTTTATCCAAATTGCAAAGAACGCGGTTTTTTACCTATTGACACGTTTTGTCGATTTTCTCGATTTCCGGGACCGAATTTATTGGTCTCCAACACAGCAGGGACTAGACAACATTGAAAATTTTTAATCAGTTTAGATGTTCGAGCACATCGTTGAGGAAGAACGTGAAGTACACTGGACATATGGAGGTGTAATGTCTGCAGCGTATCCTCTGGAACACCTCGATTCAATTGAGCCATCAACGGGTAAAGTCAATCGAAACTCAGCATTAGCAATCGTAGTGTATGGAAATTCCTCGGAACACTTATCATTGTTACCTAACTTGCTTGAACACTTGGTGCATCGAAAATGGGAAACATACGGACACAATGTGTAGGTTTTCGATGAAATTCAATCAGAGTTGCGTCATCGCATGCAAGGAAATTACAGTCTGTTTCGACAATTGGCCATATTTCTAGCCTATTTTATACTGGTATTCATTTGTTTCAACATGCGGCCAACACCACTGGAAAGAGAAAAGAAAGAGGCAACATTAATTTGTTTCTTAAATTTATCAGAATCGTGGAAGACAATGAACGTTCGATCAATTGTAAGCCACATAATGGTTAGAATGTAAAACAAAAACTGACAAAATTTTTAGTTCTACGCAGTATTAAATTTCGTAGTTGTAATATGTGCAGCACTATATCTCCTCCAAATGTACAATCACATTCGAAATGTTGGAAGAGCTATGTACTTTCTCAGTTTGGTAAGCTTGAGAAAAGTGTGCAAACCTAAAGCAATCAATTTTAGTCTGGATTTCCTGCAAAAGCTATCTTCCTCGTATCATGCGGACTAATGCTTGTTGGATTTGTCCTTCGTATTCTCTGTTTGGATGATGTTGAAGATATGATTTGGATTGTTACAGTCTTATTGACAGCGCTGAAGTTTTTGTTCTTCTGTCGGTGAGTTAAACTGGTATTTTCATGGCACATCAATTAATGCAATTTAGAGGGTTTAAATCTGTCGGACCTTTCGTCATGATGTTGTACAAGATTATTCTGCGTGACTTGATACGGTTTTTCTTGATCTACTTCATTATTGTTATTGGATTTTCTCAATGTGAGTTCAATTGCTTTGTTTAAACTGCCTTAATTTTTGTCTTTAGCCTTCTACATCATATTTTTGGGATTTCGTCGAACCGACAAAACCTTCAAAATCGAAGAAGAAGGAACTATTATGTATAACATTGGCGAAACATTCATCCGTATGTTTATCATGTCACTCACGGAGTTTGGAGTGCTTTTTGAACAACTTGAGCAATGTGAACTCGGGCTCATTGGGAAGGTAAACCTACACTTTTCTATTTTTACCGTCTTTCATTTTTTAAACTGTTTCAAATGCAGATAACATTCATAATTTACATGCTTCTCGTCACAATGTTGCTAATCAACTTACTGATCGCAATGATGACAAACACATACACTGAAGTTTCTGCAAATAGTCTAGAATGGCTGAGACAATGGTCTGCCATCATTCTCATGATGGAACAGAGCTTTGATCCGAAAACACGTTTGAAGTATCAGCGAATGTACTCGATTCCGATGGAAGACGGCAAACGCATTGCTTTGCTTATGAAACTGAGTATGTCGGTGAGTTTTGTGCAAGGTATTCAATCGATAAATTCTAAAAACTTAAGGAAGAAGAACAAGAGAGCCGCCGAGAGAAAATTAAAAATCGAAGGCAAACATTTCGCGAAGAAACTCGAAGGCGATTCTAACTCGTTAATATTTATTTTTTATCACAGTTACACGTCATTAAATAAACGGAATACAGCAAATCGGGATACAAGCAAAAAAAGGATCATTCAGAATAATGACTGTGTAGTTTCACAGCTTAGAAGCGCTCATCATTCTCAACATACTCGAGGGTTTTGTTCGGAGGGTACTCGACGGTCCACTTGACGATGAATTCGAATTCTTCGTTTGCGGCGAGGAGGTGGGTCCAGTTCAGATTGTGAAGATCGTCCAAAAAGGCGCCAACCTGGGGCACTTTGAGATTGGTCTTATCTTCGACATTGGCCGCCGGTTCCTTGACTTCGGGCGAGTAGAGACGAACTTTGATCTTTTCATCGGTAGCCTTAGGGATGGGCTCATGAACGGTGATGAGGATAGATTCAGCAAGTTTGGTGTTCTTGACGACGATGCGTTGCTCGTTTCCAGCAGAGTTGATCTTGGACATCATGCCACTCTAAAAATAGATGAATTGATAAACTTGTTTTGATAAGACTGCTGTAAGTAAACATACCTGTGTCTGATACTTATGGGTCGGCTTGTATGTCACCTTGATAGACTTGTCAACACCGAGAGAGCATTGGAACTTTTCGCCCGGGAATGTGGCCTTCATGTTGATAGCGGCAACCATGGAGTTGTTGACGTAAACAACGGCGGATCCAGGAATCAGAGGATAGTTGCTGTTGTTAATGACATTAGCAGTAAGGAAAACGTCGGTGTTCTTCTTCGGCACGACATGGTAGCTGAGAAGAGCTTCGAGCTCCTCGGTGGTGATGGTAACCTTATGCTCGGTGTGATCAGAGGGGATAGTCTTCTTAACCGGAATGACAAAAGTCGTAGAAAGGGTGTTTTCTTGTTGAACAACCATTCGCTTGCTTCTGATCGCCTGAGGCGCAGAATCGTACATCATCGGTGCCCCGAAGGCAGCAGCGCGATATTGAACCATTTCCGGCTGTGGTGGTGGCGGTGGGGCCTGGAATTGAACGCTGGTAGTGCCAAGCGTCGGCAAATCATTGCCCAAGCTCGGCGTCGCTGTCGAAAGGACAATATCGACATCAGTCCAGTCTTCTCCAGTTTGTTGTTGGATGTTGCCATAATAGACAAGCTTCAGGGTATGGTTTTCACCAACGCTCTTAACACGGATATCATAAGATGCCGACCAGCGGGCATTGAAGACATGATAGCTGAGCTCAAGATCAACAGTAGTTTCTTCGGGGTCGGTGTTTTCAAGTTGAACGGTGACAATGTTGTTCTCGTAGAAGTTGGAGCGGAGATTGTTGATTTCCTGCTGGAGACGATCAACTTCACGGGCTTTTTCATCGGCAAGCTCGGTTTGGGTGCTGATCTTGGCCTTAAGGTCGAGCGTTTGTTGCTGTTGATAATTGAAGAAGCTGTTCAATGAGGAGATGGAATCGTCATTGAAGGCGACGAGATTGCCGTCTTTGGCACCAACGAGGTTTTGACCGAGCTGAAACAGGAAAAAATCAATATTTGCAAATAATAGGCATTACGTAACAACGAAAAATTGAAACTTACAGTCAAAGAAGTTTTCTTCAAAGCTTCAATTTGACCTTCATAGAGGTTCTGCAGATTGCGAGCCTCATCAACAACTTTCTGAATGCGCTTCAGCTCCGCAACAAGTTCACGAACGCGTGGTGTGTCCAAATCTTCGGGCTTGACCGGCTTCGTTTCAAACCGAACCTCATGGACGGAAGCCTTTCCGGTGCCATCGACGCGGACAGAGTCGCTGTTGATAGATCCGGCAAGATTCTCAATGCGAACCTCAGTGAAGCCGCCTTTGATCGGGACGGTGAAGTTGCGGATGACTTCGGCGCGATCGGTGTAAACAGTTACCGATTTGATCGGAAGATCGCGACCATTAAGGGGGACGAGGGTGCTAGTTGTCGACATTTCTGGACTGAAAAATAACGATGTAAGAAAGACTTTTCAACTGCCTAACACGTTGTTCAAGCGTCGAAACAAAAAATAGTCATGGAAACAGCCACATTTGGTCGGCGCGCCAGGGGGCAGGCAGGCTTATCATCGCCCCGGGAAACTAACAGAAGGCAAAAAAATGCACGCTTGTTGTTGTGAAATATTTATTTCTATTCTTTGAAAAACATGACGAACCTCACATAAAGGACCAAAGGTTAGAATGCAAAAAAAGTGCAACGTGGACGAAAAAAACACTGGCCAAGTGAGTCGGCACTTTTTAGCTACATATTGAACGACTTTGCAACGATATCCAACTGAAATGGTTCGTTGTTTTCCGCGACCTTTTATCCAAAAGGAAACGCTTCCCGAACGAAGTCGTGTTTCAAAAGCAAGCACCAGTTCGACCAATTTCGACAAACAACCACACTTGTTTGTACGTGAGTTGGGGGAAAGGGGAGAGCGGACTGGCCTTTATGTATGAATCACTTCGGTCGTAAACCTCACTCAGGCACCGCGTTTAAAAAAAAGAATAAGGAAATAAAACGCCTGCATCATGTTCGATTTCTGGGTGCAGAAGATGTTTGCACGGTAAAAAAACATGGGAATCAATCGTTAGATAAACAATGCGGAACAATGTTCAATCGGAAATCAGTGTAGCCTAAGTTTTTGGTCAATCATGAAGGCCATTGGGAATCAATTGTGTTTTAGTTGAAGATTCAAGATTCTTTTCGCCCAATAGTGGTTTTTTGACAAACTACATTATGAATCTACTTCCTTGTTTCAATGTGTTCATTTCATTAGGCACAAATAATTAACGTTCAATTGACGATTGATAAATGTCCGTGTTATCATTTAAACTTTTTGCACTTAAAACTTTATTTTTGGTTTGCAAAATAAACGGAAACTCGACCACGTACGAACAGTTAATACAAACAAAGTAAACATTTTGGAAAAGCTAACTGAAATTTGGGAAACCTTAAGAATTTGAATAGTACTATAATATTGATTGCACATCTTTTTAAAAAAACAATAAAACTATGAAAGTAAACAACTTAAAGTATAAAATTAGCATGTTTTGCTTTGGTTAAAATAGGTAATAGTCTCATGTATTGGATATTCGACGGTATACTTAATATGAAGATCGCGTTGTTCGCCGGGAGCAAGGGTCACCACCCATTCCAGATGTTGATCCTTGTTTAACCGGGCGTCCATCCTGCCAGGCCGTAGATCGGGGGAGAGGACGCAAATCTGAAATTGACCTCAACTTGATCCCTGTCAAAATAAGCAATTCCCACAAGGTTTTTCAACGGGTGATTTTAAAGATTTTAAGACTAACCTAAGCTCGAAAAAGTGGTTTGGTAGTGGTTCTTAAAGGTTTTAGGGGTTTACATCACCGCTCGGGGACGGAAAATCTGGAATTCGTACATGGAAAATCCGAGCGTGATGTATCCCAAGCCGTGTTGGGGATGGACTTACCTTGATTTTTTCATCCACAGCTTTTGGGATTGGTTCACGAACTGTGAGGACAGCGTTTTGGAGTGCTTTGGCGTTACGGAGAGAAACGACTTGTTCATGGGTGCAGAGGGATGACTTTGTCATGAATCCGACTTGTTCATTGGATCGGACGCATGGCTTGTATTCAACTTTGACGGAAGGGTCGATGCCGAGAGGACATTTGAATTCCTCACCGGGCAAGATTGACTTCAAACTTGTCTGAAAATGATAAGGTAAAGTTTTAATGACTTCAATCATGAATAAACTTACAGTGGAGATGAAGCTGTTGTTGAGATACACACTAGCTGACCCCGGCAACAATGGCAAAGCTGAGTTGTTCACAACAACTGCCGTTAAAAAGGCTGAAGCCGTTTTCGACGGCACTGTTTCATGTGTAAACACCGGGTCAAACTCCAAGGAAGCAATCTGTACTTTGTGGCTCAGACCATCACTCAGAATGGTCGCGGGTGCTTCAATCGAAAAACAAGTGCACGGTAGGTGTTCATAGTTCTAAAATGGACATTGACCTTTTTTAACTTCCTTATCAGTAGTACTGATTAACCCACCTGTCCAAGACTGTGTTCGTGATCCGACGCTGTATACGCAATCGTCATTCTTTGCAACGCAGCAGCATCAGTGAACTCGTTGTAATCAAATGAACCGAAGCCCATGTCCTCTTCGCTACCGTTACTGTTAGGCTTGCGACGTGCTGCGGAGGCATTTCGTAGGCGAACGACGCTGAAATTATCTTTGGGTCAGTAACAGTTACAGTAAGCGAAAAAAGTTGAACTTACCTTGGGGCCTGTCGTTGAAAAGCAGCATTCAAAGTGGGCAATGTCGGGACTGTACCAGCTACACACGGGGTCGCAGTGGACAAAACAAGTTCAGCGTCACGCCAATCTTCATCGCTCTTCTGTTCGATAAGGCCATAATACAAGACTTTGATTTTGTTAGCTGCGGATGAGTCAATGCCGGAAGTAGATGCGCGAATGTCATAAGTCGGCTTCCAGCTGACACAGTACACCTGATAGCTGAGGCTTAACTCCGTCAAACCGGCTTCGGCGACGTCCACAATAATGCTGATGCTGCGTTTGTGATTGTCATATTCGAAACGGCAGCGAAGTTGATCAATGTTGCGTTCGACGCAGTCTATTCTGTCTTTGAGCTCTCGAACTTGCTTCTCGCAGTTGCGCAGTTCTTGCTTCAAGTCACTGGCGGTTTTACCTGAAATTGACCAAATATAAATCGAAAACTTTCAAAAAAGTCATACCGTAGTAATCAAGGAATGTGGTCAAGTTTTGCATCGCTTCGTTACACAATAAGAAAGCCTGGTTAGCCGGAACCTGCTTCTGTTCGTGTGAAATGTTTACATTTTGACCAATCTGGCACGCTACACCATCTAAGATTTCCAAACGTTTCTTTAAAACATGAATGGCGTCTTCTGCATCTGCTTTCTTGCTTTCTAACTGTGTCTTTTCTTCTTCAAGCTTTGATACCTACAAGTTAAAAAAATTAAGTTTGTTTAACTTTTAAAATGCTTGAACTGACTTCATCGTCCCGCTTTTCGACAACATCAACATATTGTTCCATGTATTGAACATCCTGAATGACTGTGGTTCCTCGACCATCAACTTTGATAGACTGATGTTCGATAACGCTGCTGACGTTTTGCACGATAACGTTGTTTCGCCCTTGGTCAAGCTCAAGTTTTACAATTCGTTTGACTTCAGCCCGGTCAGCATAGACAATAACTGTCTTTGTCTGAAGGTCTCGGGCTTCGACGTATTTGGTGGAACAAGATTCGGTCATAGTTAGATTCTATCACTGAAAGGGTAAAGGTTAAGTTTCGAAATGTTAACGAAAACGTTTTTTAGGTAAAAAGCGCAAGTGACAGAAAAGAAAAACGCCGCGAAAAGCGTCGAACAAATCATGGAACACAATGGGTCAAAGTGGCGGCCATCAGGAGCCTCTTAGCCGTCGTCCACTGTTCTTATCACTTAGGGTAGGGTCTGAGGGCGGTACTACTGGTTGACAAGGATAAGGCATTCACGGCTTAGACGTAATTACTGATCAAACAAAACCTCTGTACTTTTTTTACATAGCACGTCAAAAGGAAGGCACCACCGAACCGTTAAGATCGGGTTATCGTCTGGCATAGAGAATATGGAAGTTGATTGAACAAGCAGCCATCTTTTAAACGCACAGCAGAGGTAGTTTTGACAGATATACAGTCTTTTTCATCCCCTTTTGGTATCGCAGTACCTGACGCAACTGCTTGGGAAGCAGTTCTTCAAGACCGCTTTTATCTACCTCCGCCCTCCACCAAGAGCATAAACACTTGCTACTTATAGGTTGGCAGTTAAGATCTAGAAAACCCTCGCAAAAAAGGACAATCAACTCTAAACAACGACCACGCTTATTTCAACGAAAAGGAGAACAACGATCAACTAACAATGACCAGGCCCCTTTGACTTTGTGATAAAGGTCGAGGTTCTATAACTTTGCAAGAAATGCATTGCTTATCCATGTTTGAGAGGGTGGTGGTGGCGGAGGGTTAACTACAATTTCGTTGACATCGAGATAGTGTGCGTTGTCAATGTTAACGTGAAGCGCAGGCTTAGCAAAGAACAAGGTTTTCCCACTTAAGCACGTATTTTTGGTAACATACTGTGAGCACAGGGTGTGTTGTGAGATCAAAGATGTATACGCGTTGCCACCCTCTCAAAATGGTGATAAGATCGTCATCTCACATCGAAATAGGAAGCATAACAACTTTTGTTTCGTTGAAATTGTGTGTTTGAAGAATGGATTGACCACTGACCAGTATCGTTTTAATGGTCAAAGCTGTCTTTTGATGTTTAATGTAATCAGATAATTTCAACTTCCAAATGAAATCACTGGTGGCACAGACAGGTATTTCGGCGGAGGTCAGCACGCTTTTCGACCACTTAACTGTTATCGGATGAATGCGTTGGTCGCTTCCTGCTATTGTGAAAAATGACCAGCTTGCATTTTTTGAGATCATCGTGGTCTTTGGAACTGCAGTCATATTTATGTGTGATTATAGCTTGAGTTATGACTTTTCGACAAACAAAACAACCGTCTTTTTGTGTTATCACCGGAGATGGAACGGAAGGAAGGCATAACAAGAATTACGGTACTTATGTAGCCAAACGATAATTAAAATATGCACGCGCGAGAAATGTGCTTAATGTTTGGGCTGGACTATCAGTGACACTAATCACTTTGACGCCTTTCATTGAAATAACTTTGACGGGAGAGGTCTGCACTGAAAAAGTTGATTCTTCACCCTCGACATGTAAAATGACCCCACTCAGGCATTTTTTCCTTCAGACTGATGGCGCCTAGAAAGAATAACAACGCGATAAGAAGCCACTGCTTTATTCGTCAACAATGACTTTTGAATCCTGCAAAAAAGTTTCATCAGCAATCGTAAAAGCTGGAAAGCGTTTTCACAAGGACACATTTGCAAAATTTATAGGCTCACTTTGAAACCAATAGAAACAGGTTGCTTCGAAGCGACTAGGCTACATGTTCTAGAAAGGCAAGTGACTGAAAAAAAAGTGAAACCTCCTCATGGAGGGATCAGAGGGATAGATCAATTATGTGTCTGTCTGCCCCTCTAGTCTTCTTCCCTCTCCATGTCATGAAAGCGCCCAGTCCAATCGCCCCCGGAAACAAGTTGGTGAGGTGAGGTTTTGTGGCGCGACGCCCTTTCAGCCTCAAGCGCGTGGGTCTACCGATCAAACGGGCCCAGTCCTGTCAGCACCAGCCACTGTCAACGAGGCAACAGAAGGCTTTGTAGTTCTTCGTGCTGCATCCCTCTCCCGCAGTCGATCCCAACAACTACCATCACGTATTTTCGACAGGTGCAGGCTTTTTTTATTTGTTCGTTTGACCCTTGTATTTAGTTTTATTCGGTTTTGACGGGTCTATTTGGACGGTTTTGAAAAGTCGTAAAGCTCAATGATTATTGTATGTTGCGAGAATTACTATACCCATTGCTCTTCGTCTTGCTTATAAAATTGACATTAGTTAATTCTGAAGTGGTTCATGATGAGGTCAACTTCCGGTTTGTCTTGCTTTCAATTATCATAAGCCCATGAAACGAAACTTTTTCTAGAATTGCGACATCCCAAGTCGTCGAAATTGAAGATGAAACTGGTGAATTCCTGCCCATGTGCGGTGATTCTTTATCCGAATACTTAGCGCAAGTAATCTGTAAAAACCAACACTTTAAGTAAGCCATTTTTCTTAAACGAATTCAATTCAAAATTAAACTTTAGCTATGTCGAAAGCTTTAACATTGTTCCCCTAACTGGTATGCTATCCATAAATATTATATGTCCGGTGTCATCAAGCTGTACGAAGTACCTTTCGTTTGGATGTGCCAATACAGTAATCCTTAAATGCGCTCAATCTAACCCCGGTAAGCTTTCACTTCATCTTATACCTGTCAAACCCCTCATTCTAGCTCAAAAATGCGCCATAAACATGTACCCTCTTACGGACAACAAATGCATCAAAATCGACGAAAATGAAACTACCTCCTATGATGAAGCTGACCAATATTGTAAAAACCAAAACCTGACCCTTGTGTCCCTTTCCGGTGAAAATAAAACAACACAAATCAACGCCGTACTTAAAACCTTACGTCAACTTAACTTCGGTTTGTGTCCTTTGACAGCATAAAAATCGAAAATTTATTTAAGCCTAACACAAACTTTATTTTAAGTGCCAAATGCAAATACAATGTTACTCACGTCCGCGGTTCGACGGTCCAGTCAGTGGCTCTGGGCAGATGACGTAATCTTCAATGGAACTATCGCTGACGGTCTAGGGCGATGTTTGGCCCTCCATGTCGATCAGCTTGTCGCAGTTGACTGTAACAATGGTTCATACGTGCCTATTTGTGAACAAAATTTAGCAACAAATTGTGTTCCGACTAATGGTCTATATGAGGGGAAAGTAGCAAAGACAAAAAATGGATTACCCTGTCTACAATGGAATAATCCAGGCATAGGCCAATCCGTTACACTGTTTCCGGAACAAAAGTTATGGAATCACAACTATTGTCGAAACCCCGGAGGCACTCGAGACATGCCATGGTGTTTGGTCGGCGCGGGGACCTTTCAAGAGTGCGCAATCGGATTGTGCTTATCAGAAAAACGTGTCAATGATAATTCATCGTTTCATGGATGCGGCGAAGATGAAATACAATGCGGGGTAGCGGATCAATGTGTGCTCAATGAATACGTCTGCGATTTCGAACCTGATTGCCAAAATGGCTTTGACGAACTTAATTGCAGTAAGTTATAAAAACTGAAAGTGAAACCTGTTTAACCGATTACACCATTTTACAGCTAACTACATCGGGGAATTCGATTTAATCGGCAATTACAAGTTGGTCGACGATGTTCACGAAATTTGGACTCATATTCCACACGTTCAAGGCGTAAGTTGACTGAGAAAGGAAAAAAATGAGTTTTGTTATAACAATACATTCCAGTGTGCGCAACGATGCATAACAAGTGAAACCTTTCGGTGCGAATCGTTTTCATATGATGATAGTCAAAGAGTTTGTTTACTGAGTACGGTAACATTCAATCCTGCGGTAATCTTCGAAAATGATAACTCACAGTACTACAGAAGAAAATTTGCAAATCGTAAGAACACAAAAGTTAGATTAGTAAATGTCAATCTCGTAATCACTTCCAGTCACACTGTCATATCGCGTGGAACCCAGTACTATGACAATTCTGGTAAACAAAAATGGCATTTCCGCGGCATTATGCGCAGATACCTTAAACGATACCGTCGTTGATATTTTATGCGAGCAGTTCGGATTTGGGTAAGATAATACCATGGTCCTTTCATAACAGCAACATTTTAGGCAACCATTACGAAGTTTACCAATCTACACTGATGTAGCTGCACCAATATTTTACTGGACAGTCGATTGTTTGCGTAATGCTTCATGCACGTATCCACCATTAAAGTTATTGACTTGGCAACTAAACAATACTCAAGGATGTAATACCATTTTGAGATGTTCTAGTTGTCGACCTAACGAACAATTTGCATGTCGATCATCTGGATATTGTTTGAACGCTGCAGCTGTATGTAACGGCGTTCCAGACTGTGAAGACGGAAGTGATGAACTTGATTGTTTAAGTATGATAACAATAACTATAGCAAATGCACAACGTATATTTTCAGATCCACAGTGGCGTTTAGTCGGCGCTAACAGCTCGAATTCCGGTAGAGTTCAGATTAGATTGCAAGATATGTGGTCGGATGTTTGTATGGACGGCTTGAATGAAGGAAGTACCGATGTTCTTTGTCGGACACTTAAAAAGGGGTAATCCACAGATATAGTTTTGCAACATTTGAAGATAAAAAGTAATAATGTTTAGATTTTACTCTCAAATGTTACCTCTAACTGATCAAGTAACGACAACAACAACATTCAACATTAAATGTTCTGGAGTCTTATGTCTACCAAGTGGAATCGCACCATGCCTTGATGGCTTACTTAATGTCCGTTGCATTCCTTTAGGCGAGGATCAATGTGGGCTTAGAAAATACACTGTGAATGCACCCACAAAAAGAAGACGTGTTCCAAGAATTGTCGGTGGATTTGATACAGTCCCAGGAGCGTATCCCTGGACAGCTGCAGTCAGATTCAAGCATGGTGGCACTCATCACTGTGGCGCCGCTGTAATTGGCAACCGATTTTTACTAACGGCAGCACATTGTTTTGAGTAAGATGCTTAGAACTTTATATGTAAACAGCGTGGTTGTTTTAGCGAAGACAGATCGCCCGGAACGTACATTGTTGCCGTCGGTGTATGGGACTCTACTTTGAATCAAAACACGGAACAGCTAAGAAACGTATCTGTCATCCATTTATATCCTTTTTATGAAGGTTCGTTACATTTTCTTAAACGGTTAACAAAAAATTATGCATTTCCAGACATTTTTCAACACGATATCGCATTAGTTGAAGTCGAAACACCACTCTATTTTACCCCTTATGTCCAACCAATTTGTTTACCACCACTTGGATTCAAATATGTCGTTGGGCAACAATGCGTTGTTACGGGTTGGGGTAGCAATGGCACTGTTGGCATTTGTAAGTTAATATTAATCGATGTTATCTTTTTACTGTTTTACATTTTAGCGTCATCTGATCAACTAAAAGCAGCAATATTGCCAATTCTTGATCGTGATCAATGTCTACAAGCATCGACAGTGTACTCCGCTATGAGTCAAACCGCCTTTTGCGCCGGATACCTCGAAGGTGGGGTTGATGCTTGCCAAGGCGATTCTGGCGGGCCATTTGCATGCGAGTATGACGGTCACTTCTACCTCGCCGGCATTATCAGTTGGGGCGAGGGTTGCGCTCAAAAGGGACAGCCTGGAATTTATACGATGATTGTGCCGTATTTATCATGGATTCAAAATGTGACAAATATAACTTAATAAACATCTTAAATGCAATCCGTGTATAAAACAGGTGATAGCAAAATTCTAGTCGATGTGTATATTTTGACAAACGGTGTTTTTGCTTTTTTTCCGGAAGTAAGATGTATTCATTCTTGCGAATGTCGGTATCCGTAAAGCATTCATTCTCGATCGCTATTCTCTTAGTTTACAGTGCAATACAAGTCACAATGCACCCGTCCTATCTGATATTAAACATTTTATTGTGCAGTCAGCTTGTAAATGCATCGGATTCTATCCTCGCTCGCAGATTTAAGGAAGTATTAAAGTTAGCTGACGATGTTTATCTTATTCCGAAGCATCCTAACTGTTACAAAAACCGGACGCTTCCATATGTGGCCCTCGGACCGTGCCGTAGCACGTTTTTAGACTGTACTGAAGTACTAATTTATACAACTTTTACGACGGTATTTAATGTTGCGTTTTAGGTAAACAGCCGTAAAGCATGCCTTTTCCCTGGACACGTTTTCTCAGAAGTCGAACAACGCTGTAAATCGAAGCTTGTCTCCCCCGAGTGCTCCTACAGTCACGAAACTCGTCTCAAAAGTCATCGAACGCTGAATCAATTTTGTCGACTTCGCCCAAACGGCAAATTTCGTCATCCTAATCATTGTGGAAGAATAATTCATTGCTTTGACGACATTATGATTGAAATCGAACCGTGTGGTGACGGCCTAGCTTTTGACGAATATCTAAAGAAATGTGTTTATGCTCAGTTTGTGCCAGGGTGTGACGTCAATGTTGTGTCAAAATGTAATCCTTGGGATACAATGCAAGCCGATTGTCATGGCTACGAACGTTGTTTTGCTGGACAGCTAATACGCATGCACTGTGATAGTGGATTAGCTTACAATGCCGTTTCCATGGTATGTGATTATGAAAAGAATGTTCCGAGTTGTGTGACAAAGTAAAAGATTATCATGTCAGATGGATCGTAAAGCTGTTCTAAATGCGAAAACAAGTGATAAACATGATCAACTTTGTAAAAGTTCAGTCATACATATGCCTTTTTACATACACATCTTACGTTTAACTTCAATAAAGAAGAATCAATTTGATGACCCCGTTTAAAAAGCTAGCATTAAAGCATTTTCAATTCATAGAAAGTTTGTTTGGTTGTTTGTTCGCGCAAAAACGCAAAGCATTGACGTATTATTGTAGTAGTACCGGTAACACCTACACAAAGTCAAGAGTCGTCGATTAAGAGATCACAGCTGGTCGACCGTGTCTGCAAAAAGCCGCATTCAATACATTGCATTTATCTTGAAGCGGATTTCTCGAGCTTTTGCACGGTTGAAGTGGGTTGTTACAGTTATCACGGACACAAAAAACGAGAATAAAAACTCGAAACCTAATCGATTTGAGATTGACCGAGTAAAAAGTGCAACCATGTTTTAAAAAACCAAATCTTCTCATCAATCATCAGTGAATAAAAAAATGTTTCATTGAAAATCGAAGGTTAGACAACTGTTTACATTTTGTTACATGATTTGGTTTTTTGATAGATTTTCTTACGCATCAGATGAGACAGGTGAACTATTTTGAGACTTTATCTTTGCGCCAAAAGGGCGACGGAAGTAAAATGGAAAATCGGATACGCATAAAGGAATGAACTATTAAATGAAAATTAAATAATCATAAATTAAAACAATCACGATGTTTAAACTATTGACGGTCAAGTTAAAAATAAAAATTTTATTCTCCTGCGTTTCTCTCGGTTGCAATTGTGACGCCCTAAATAAAGCCCCGTAATTGATTATCTCTTTGTAATCCCCTGAAGGAAGAGCAAATGTGTCAAACTGTATCCATTAGTCGTTCTCTTTAGAACAGTATTTCTTCGTCGAACCCTTTATTGTAGTCAACTTTTCAGGATCATGAAGGTTCGGTATCTCCTTTCCCTGATTTTTGGAATTTTTGTACTGCCATGTATCCAATCTGCACCTGCAGTGCCCCCTGCAGCTTCTACACAGCCCCCGGTATTTCAAATCGCCCAAAAGCTATTATCAAACATTGGTCGTTTTCCCACTGCAATTCAGGAAGGCATGACGGGCAAAACTGGTGAGATTCGGTCGGTCTCCTTTGTAAATGTGTTTTACACCTGATCTATAAAACGTATTGCTTTAGAAAAATTGTTTCATCTGCCCTGGGCGGCGGTCTTATTGGCCAGCTGGTGGAGAATCCCATACTTGCAGCTGGAAACTTTGGCATTGACCTCGATCAATTTGGAATCAACAAGACGATGCTCGAAAAGTCGATGGGGGTCGATGGTTCTGTGCAAAACAACCTCTTACCAATGACGAATAAGGGTGAATTACTGTTTTCGAATCAGTTGACTAGCCCAGCACCTTCGACACCTGCAAAGCCGGAACCGTTATATATTGATGGCCAGATTGTGAGGCCCGAGAATGAGCAAGCGGTGTTGACTGCTATTTTGGGCGAGGAGGAACGACGATCGGCACCCTCATCACTCAACAACAACAGGGCACCGGCCCCTGGCGGACGCCAACGACCAGCTGCGCAACAAAGTTCCTCTGGTTACTACGATTCGAATACGGAACAGTTTTACAAAGGTCAGAATCAGAAAAAGGCAATCACGCGGAGACCGATGTATTTGAATAACAACTACAAGGATAAAGTCGTTGTTGTAACACCGTCTCCGGTCGTACCAGCGCCCCCGCCGACAACTACTACTCCTTCACCTCCGGAGGACCTGTTAAGCTCGGTCATGCCATTTTTCAATACTCCAAAGATAGTGCCAACTGAGGAGTACATCGACGCGTTTGATAGCCCTAACAGTGTAGTTGAGGCTGTGAATCGAGTGAATTCTGGAAACGGTGAAATCCGTCGAGCTCCTATGGCAACAACACCTAGTTACGAAATGGATGCGATGCAGGCGAAGTTAGTTTCACTCGAAAAAACACTAAATGACAGGTTAGAAATGCTCGCAAAGCAACACAATGCAGAGAAAGATGTGAAAGTAGAGGTTTGAACATGAATCTCTGAGATACATTTAAATTGAAGGTTACAGAAGATCTTGGAAACCATTAAATTCGGTAAAACCAGTCGCCTGTCAGCATTGCAGAAAAGTTTGCGCTATTCACCTTCAATGACACACGATGATCTGAGGTTTGATCCACACTAAAAGTACCAATTAAAATCACATTTGAGAAATCATGACTTTCCAGACTCGATACCCATCCATTGTCTGTGGTACCCCCTAGTGAGTGTACCTGTGTACCCGTGAAGTTGAACAACCTCAAAGGTCGATGGGTCCAAGTGCTCGGTTCCACAGCCTTATCAGCCCGACTTGAAAGTACCATCGGTGCCCTCTTCAACACCACCCCCACCGGGCTTGATTGTGGCCAAGTTCAAATCAGCCCGGAACGCGATTTCGAACCCGCGTACGCCCATTTCGTATGGGGTTTCCGACTTTCAAAGGCGACTAACGTCGTTCGGGTATGTTTTTGTTTCTTCTCCACCGAGTTGCGTCGTCTGTCTCATCAGACAGGTGTCGTCATCATGTTTCACATGAACGATCTTTTTAGCTTCCTGGAAACATTTTCGCTAGTGAAAACGACCAACTGACAATGCGCATTGTCGATTTCAACGATGAGATCACTGACATTCCATGTGAGTACTTTCCCGAATAACAATGACGTACAAAGTATGGTATCAAATCGGAAAAATTTTAGTATGCATTCACAAAGCAGACGAGCGCCAGCGATATTTGGTCATTTCCGCCTCCGATCGTACGTCTGCGTCGAAAACCGCTCCCCGAAAAACATAAATAAAAACATCACATTTTCAGGGTGTAGAGAAGCGGCCTTATTAGTAAAGAGCCCCGAAGAATTCTTCCGAAATACCGACGCCGAGTTGACTTCCTTTTTGCAAAAGGTCAGTATGCGCAAAGTTTGGGAGTTTCTAGAAAAGCGACAGCTTTGATTGATCACAATATATTTTTACTGACAAAAAGCGCACACAAAACACCATAAAATTTTATTGGCGTCACAATTTATGGTGACACCCGCATTATGATTTGAATTCTGTTTCGGAATTGAGTTTACTGACTGCATTTACTTTTCGGACAAAGAGATTTAATCAGGGCACCTGGGAAAGACAACAAGCTTATGTGATCTGCAGACTGGCTGCAAAGCTCAAGTTGCCAGGTACAGTGTGGCACACTCAGGGTGCACACGTCCCTCGGGCAATGCTGGCTCATTTCTCATACTTTAAGCAAGTGGCTTTTCAGAAGATCAGTGAAGATGAAATCGATCGCATGGAGCTTGTCGAGCATGTTGACGCCTGTTCCGCCGCCCCGAAATGAGGCTACTAATAACATGTTAATGCAGAAAGGCAGCATCCAGCGTTGCTGACCAACCAGACTAGAAATTATCACATTCCCTAATAACTTTTTTTGATGTTCCATTAGCATTTCTTCACACGGCGCCTTTACGTGACTTGACTGAGTGTTTCTTCCGCGGCCTTGGTGGTGCCCATCATGTTTTTTTCTCGTTCATCTCCACACGTTTACGGCGCAATGAGTGTGAAAACAGCTACCCTACTCCCTTTCGCATCTATGTCATTTCCCCCAACTACCAGCTGCTTTACGCCCGCGGACGCCGCACTCGGACATTCGTTGCCAAAGAGAATCACTCTGTTTTATTTGTCTGTTTTTCAACTTCCACCAACACTATTACTTTTTTGCTCTATCCCCTTGAGTCACGAAACGTTGTGAGGACTCTCTCGTGCAACATGCTCCTAATAAACTCTAATAAAAATGTTCGGTATTATTGGATTTCCTGTCACAGACGACACTCACTGTCGAAATCCACAACGTCAAAGTCGCTAGCCGACACTGTGTTGGGTTTTTGTAATAGTACAAATTCTACCTCTGCGTTAACATCGCAGTGCATGCAGGCCTAAGTTGTTTGCTTTTGTCGGAACGCGGTTTGCCATTTTTCCACTAGGGCTCAAGATTTAGCACTAACACGCAATTCTGAATCGCGCAAATCACGTTGACAAGGGGAAAGGGGTTGCCCGGACGTGCATACATGCCTGGCAACATCGACAATGCTGACTCCACTGACGAGTTTTTTTCAACACTAGATTTGAATTCATTATGTTCGATCGGTGTAGTACATCGTTTCGACAGTTGTGTCGATCAGACCTACTATTTTTTCTGTACTTTCTTTTCATGGAGACACCCAATCTTGCAAGCAGTTTCTAGAGTGCGGCGACCATCCCTATTTCAATGTCATAGTGCTTAGGCATTCTGCTATTTGACGTTGCATAGGGGGCAGAAAAAGCAACAAATGGCCCGCGGCAGGTGCAAGATGTTCCCCCTTCTGCGCTTCGTGTTTCAGACTTTGTCAAAGAAACAAGTCTGTAAAATTTTTTGTTCCCTTTTCCTGTGGAGACATTTTTTGTGGTTATTTTTTGCTGCTGTTCTCGCCCCTGGGTTCACTCCTCTTGCTGACAGCCGTACATCGCCGTCCGCACCACACCTGTCAAGATCCCGAACCACCTCGAAGGGCGCCACTATCATATCGACGACGTCGTCGTAACGAGGGCTGTTTGGGGATTAGGCAAAAAGCAGCACATCCACCCCTTTTTTATGCTCAGGCATACATGCTGCAGGCAGTACTTTCGGGTGTTCACTTCCGTTATTTCACGTGGGAAAGCTTGCCCCCCGCAAAGAGATACGTACTTGTTCGCTTTGCGCAAGATAGGGCCGGTGGTTAGCTTAACACGGATGTTCTGCAGCTGTTTATTTAGACGATTTGATTTAACTTAAGAGGTTGACATGTGTTTAATCTGTTCTTGAAACACCGCTGATTCCTCCTTCGACGCTGTAGCAGCGAGCTGAACATTCGCCAAGGAGCCGGCAGCCGGAAGGCGGTTCAGTTCCCCTCCAACATGCATTGTTCAACTCCGCCCGCCGCGCAATCTGTTCCGTGTTATTTTTCTTAGCTAACCGCTTCTCAGTGGTATGAGGCTGTCAGGGAGTCTGTGAGTGCGCAATAACATCTTTTAAACCATCGATATGTCTGACAACGAAGCACCTCGTGGTTGCTGGCAGTCCTCCACTCTTACTAGAACATTTCTTCCTATCTTTACAGGTCAAGTGTTGTCAGGAAGCAAACGTTATCATTCTCCGACATAATTCCTTTCTTCTTTCCAAAGCACGCGACGCTACTGCTCGGCTATCCGTGGAAACCATGTTGGTTTGGCGCAGTTTCGACATCACTTGCTCGATTGACAGGATTCAAAAAACATTACCCATGTTGTTGCTTACTGTGCGCTCGCGAGAACGGTTGAAGCGTTATATTAGAATTTGGCAGTCTGGGTTGGGGTCTTCGTATGCATATGTATGCGTCTTGCAGCCGACGCCTTCAAGGCCATCAATAGCAGGCGGTTTTCTCGTTTTTCCATACTCGAACGCACCATTTTCTTGCCAACGCGCAGTCAGCCCTCAAGCCATTTGCACCGGCCTAGAGCGAGTTTTTGTCCTTTTTTCGGGTAACAGACAACTTGCGCTTGATTTTTAGGCCTAAAGGTCTGACTCAGTCGGTAAACGATGCACCCCCTTTGTGTTTATCACCACGGAGCGAGGAGCATAAGTGCGTCACATTTCATTGGAGATATCGCCCCAACCATTCCGCCCACGACACAAATCAGCTCTGATTTTGTTCCAGAGGCACTGCTTGTTTAAGAAATTCCGTGCAGCTCACATCAATTTGTTGTTCGGTTATCAGCGAACGCATGTACAAAAAACACTTTTAAGTGATGGGAAAAGGAAAACGCTGACTGTGTGTCCTTTCTTGCATCCTTCTAAGACGCTCATAGTTGTCGTTTTTGCATGAGGCAGCCGTCGTCGGCGTCTATTCTGTTTTTCAGAGCCCGTCCGATGCGATGGAGGCACGATGTCGCCATCGTCGTCCTGCCCCCTCAAACGGTCCATTTTCCACTGTTCCCTGTTGTTTTTGGCGCGATGGATGCCTCTAGCTATCTAAACGACCCGTTGTCGTCGTGTCATTCAAACGTTTACAACGGCTCACAACACTAGCGCGGATTCTTTTAGAGGTTTTTTGCATTTTTGTTTTCAAAATAACGAACACGTTGTCCTGCGGAAGAAGAGGCAGTCAACTAGCCATGTGTTTTTGAATGTTTGTCAGGCATTCATGACCTTTGATGCAGACTTTTTTCATATAGGTTCCGTTTGTGAAGACCTTTCCTGGGCTGTCCATTCCTACACGTCGACTTCTCGCTATCTGCATTCTCTCGTGGTGACGAAAGTTGTCAATGCGCGCACGTGTGAAGTATAAAGTAAAAAAAACAGAACCATAAACAGAAAGTATTTTCAGGTACGCTACTAGTGCCCACTGTTTCACCGATCAATCTAACCCTTCGTGTGCTGTGTTGTGTTTTAATAAATTGCTAACTCTGCGACATCACGCTATTGGCATCTGCGAGTAATCAATCATGCGCTCCGATAAAGCCGTTAAGCGTAACCACCGCTCCGTCTATAGACGCAGCCAACTGCAAAACAAGCGTAAAGCTATCATTGCAAAGCGTAATGCCGTTGTCGACTGGTAAGTGCAAGGTGTCACACCACAGGTGATTGAGAAATTGATCAATTTAACTTTTAGGCTCAACAGCACCGTGAGCTCGGAGCCGAAGAAGACAGTTGCTACGGTTCATGAACATGTTGTTAAACCCAAGGTACTGTAAACACTGTCATTCAATTGAGAATGAAAAATGAATGCATTTATTTTTAGAAATCCGCGGGAAAGAAAAACAAGAAGGAGGTCACCGAGGATCCCATCGTTGCTCAAGCTGTAAGTTTAAATGAATATCTGCAAGGAACATGGGCGATAACTTTTTTCTTTTTTAGATCAATGCACAAAACGCCGAGAAGAAGGCCGCCGATGCTGCTAAGAAAGAGGTACGCATTTACGACCTTGACACGAGAGTGGGATTTATGTAAACATATTTTAGCAAGCTAAACAAGAAAAGCAACAAAAAGAGGCGCTGAAGCGCGAGGAACAGGCCCGTAAGGCTGAAGAGGAAAAGCAAAAGCGCCTGGAAGCTGAGGAGAAGAAGCGTGCCGAGAAGGAAAAGCGTCGCCAGGAGGAGGCTGCTAAGGTTGAAGCCGCTAAAGCCCGTAAGGCCGAGGAAGCTGAGAAGAAGGTTGCTGCCGATCAGGCCGCTGCTGAGAAGAAGGCCCAGAAGTCCGCTGAAAAGAAGGCTAAGGACGAGACTGCCGCTGAGGAGAAGAAGGCTAAGCAGGCCGCTGAGAAGCAAGCTAAGGAAGAAGCCGATCAGAAGGCTGCTGCTGAGAAGCAGGCCCAGGAGGAAGCTGCTGCCGCTGAGAAGCAGGCGAAGAAGGAGCAACAAGCTGCTGAGAAGAAGGCCAAGGAAGAGGCCAAGAAGCAAGCTGCGGCTGAGAAGAAGGCCGAAGAAGAGGCTAAGAAGCAAGCTGCTGCCGAGAAGAAGGCCCAACAGGAAGCCGAAAAGAAGGCTGCTGCTGCCGAGAAGAAGGCCCAACAAGAAGCTGAGAAGAAGGCTGCTGCCGAAGAGGCCGCTAAGGTTGAAGCCGAACAGCAGGCTCAAGCGCAAGCCGAGCAGAACGCTGTCAGCGAAGGCGCCGCTGTTGCCGAACAGGCCGTCACTGCTGAAGCCGAAAAGCAAGCCGCATCTGCCCCCGCTCAAGCCGAGCCTGAAGCCGCCGTTGAAGCTAAGGAGGTCAACCACCAGCACCAGGAGGCTCCATCCAAGAGCAGCAAGAAGAAGAACCGCAAGAACAAGAAGTCGCACAACAGTGTCAGTGAAGATGAAGTTGTCTCGAAGCAAGTCAACTACGATGAGTGCGCTGAATCTGCTTCCACCGCTAATGGCAAGGAATTGAACACACAACTTGTTCTTGAAATCAATGAAAATGCGTCGTCGCAGGATGCCCCTCATACGGTAACAGTTGTTTTTTTCCCACAAAACCAAATTATAAAAACCCATTTTCCAGAAGTGCTCAACTGACAGTGGTTTCACCGACTATCCGACCGGCAAGGGCAAAAAGGTATGTTTGTGTGGTCTGCTTACGTCGAAAACAATCCCATTCAATCTAACGACCAAACTTTCAGGGTCAGCAAAACCATTCCGGAGACAGCTTGAGCAGCAACAAGTCCAGCAGCAATGATTCCATTTCCGAGATCCCTGAAAATGAATCCTCGCCGAAGACTCCCTCGTCTACTCCGATTGATGCCTCGCTCATTGAACAGGTTGCGCAGAATGGCGTCAGCGCTTTGCCCATCCAGGAAAGCACCAAGTTTGCCGAATCTGTTGCCCACTTTGTCTCGCACGTCCAAATGCATTACCAGGTGCGTTGCGTTTCTTTCATCTTGCCGTTAATGTGTTTTCACACTCTCAATGCGTTTTCCTTTCTTTCAGAAAGCCGAATCTACCCCTCTTAGGCACATCCACATCGAGCCTATTGTTCCTCTTGTCTTGCCGCCTAAGGTTGAACGTCCCAAGCCCCGCGAGCGCGTTTACAAGCTGTTGCCCCGCGATATCCAGTATTGTGCCCACATGATTGAGACTTACGGAGAGGATTATGAGGTAAGTGTCCTGCCACAAAGTAACACCTTGCACTCAAAAAACCGACTATTACATAAAACTTATTTACTCAATTCATTTACAGGGTATGGCTAAGGACGGCAAGAACGTCTACCTCGACACAGCTAGCTCTCTTAAGCGGAAAATCCGCATTTTCCGCGAGAGCCCCCAGTACGAGGTGTACCTCAAGGCCAAGGCTGATGGCGTTCCAATCGAGAGCATCGCCTAAACAGCATGAATCGCTTCTTGATTGCATATTTGTCTTGCCTTTTGCCGTTTCCTTCTTTTTAAACGTCATGGTTAAAGTGACCCGTCCATCACACCTTTTGTAGCTTTTCATGTTACTTTGTTTTTTGCTCCTTCGGTGTCTTGAACAATGATAGTGGTAATTGGATAACAATCCCCTCTTCTTTTTGTTCCTACTCCCACGCGGTTTTTTGAGGAAAATGTTGTTGAAATTTATTGTACTGTAATAAGATTGCTAAAAGAAATTCTATTTGGAGTGCAGACAGTCAGCTTTAAACAAAGATGAAACAAAAAAAGGTCCACGACATGGACAAAAGGCGTTAAAAATCACAAATCTTTGAAAAAGTACCAACGCCAAATAAAAAGCGTTGGTTCGCGTTCGTAGACTAGTTCAGACTGTTGACAGAACAATCGTCCTCTGATCGAAAGTCGTGTAGAAGTGGAAGTGGGATTTCCGGAGGTCTACCTCCACCTTCGCCTTAAAACAAAGCGTCAAGCCCGTCTCAAACGACCAACTTTTATGTCACTTGCAGCTATTCGGCTACCTCGTTAACGGAACTGCTTCCGTTGCGGGAACAGGAGCCAAGGTCCTACAGCTAGTTTTTCTGTTCCTTATTCATGCACAACATCATGGCCACTGTTGTATTATTACAGGCATTTTTTGCCTTTATTTCAGTTTCGGCTAATCCTGCTAGTAAGACTTAAACTACATTTCAATTTTGTTATTCAAAGTTTTTCAGTTCTACGTTCGAGCAGCTTTAATTTCGGTTTTAATGTCCCGGTCGGTTCCCAAACTAAAGTTGAAGTTAAGAATGTCCGTCCATATAATACTTCAAAACTGTATACTATAACTACTCGCGACAATCATCTCATCGTCCCTGTAGTGGCTATTACCGACCAAGATGCAGATTCTGTCGTTAACGGTTCAGTATGGTACAGTACGTATCTACAGGGTTACGTCCAATACAGTCAAGTAAGCATTTAAAATCATACCAAGACCAACCACGCAATTTTTGACGTGGAAAATTGCGTTATTTCTTTATACGCGTGCCACTTAAGTAAATATAATTACAGCAATTGTCGCAATACTCAATGCAGTGGCAACAAAGCAAAAACTTCACAGGTAGCTTGGCTTTTGCTAACAGAGGGATGGAGCTTTCGGAGTTGCACAGTTTCGATGGCAACTTAATTACAGTTGACGATAAAACTGGCGTTGTTTACAAGTAAGCCTTTAATTACAGTATTTTACAAACTTTTTTTTTATATAATTTGATGTTTTAGAATTCGTGGCAATGACTTAATTCCGTGGCTTATAGAATCCGATGGGGATGGCGAGTCACCTAATTGTAAGTTTTTCGCTGAATAGAAGGGGGCGAGGTCAAAAGTACGAAAGTTGTTAAGTTTTACTTACAATTTCAAAAAAAAGTTTAACTTTGCAAGATATTAGTCACCTTTTCTTACTCATAAGCTTCCTATTTAGTCTTCAAAGCAGAATGGATGACAGTCAAAGACGAAAATCTCTACATTGGAGGCCAAGGTTACGAATATGTATCACCCAATGGCTCCGTACAATCGACAGACACAATGTGGATTAAAATAGTGACTCGTTTTGGTGAGACTACAAGCGTAAACTGGTACAACAATTATCTCAAAGTGAGGGAAAGCATTGGCATTCGATTCCCTGGATATGTTACGCATGAAGCTGTGCAATGGTCGGACATTCATCAAAGATGGTTTTTCCTTCCTCGTCGTGTATCTACAGAACCGTATAATTCGGAGGCCAATGAATTCAAAGGTTAGCACCAGCACTAAAACACCAAAAGTTCTTTCATCTTTCAACTCTCTATTTATAGGATCAAATTACCTGATCATCGCTGATGAAACGTTTGATGACATTCAATCAGTACGTATTGGGGACGTTGAACCCAGTCGCGGTTTCTCCACTTTCCAGTTTTTGCCTGGTTTGTTCTTAGTTTTCTATCCGTCATTGAGTGGGTTGAGTCATTCTTTCATTTTAGAGACCGATGACAATGTAATTATTGCTTTGAAAACGGAGGAACTGTTGAACGGGACCTTGGCTACGTACACTTGTATCTTCGCGATTGATGGTACCGTCTTTTTTTATCAACAGATTGCTGGTCATTTGAAATTGGAAGGCTTGGAGTTTGCAAATTTCATGGGTTAATAAAGATTCGGCGTTGTTAATGTGAATCGTAATTGCTGTTTTCAATGAAAAGTGTTGCTATCTTCCCGCCCATTGAATTTTTTCATCTCCTTTTCGAGCTATCTCATTTACAGCTAACACCCATATCCTGTTAAAATAAGCCATTTTACTTGCTTGCATTCCTCAATTATAGTAATCTTAAAGTGCAACGCATTTACATTTTATGGCTTATTTAAGATGCTCTATATTTAAGAGAGAGTCTGACTGGTGG
>KB455460.1:1056575-1076317 GCA_000341325.1 Panagrellus redivivus | reverse complement strand
AAAAATTGGGGGTCGGCCTCTCCCCCTTGTTCCTAAAAAAGGTCGCGAACGCCGTGTTAAGGCGTAAATAAATAAAACCAAACTTGGTTCACTTCGTGTGAGGGTGCCATTTTTTGGAGTGACAAGTCAGAGAGACAGATAGTCAGAAGGCAGTACCAATCGCAATGATATTTTTTAGATCAATGGTTAGAAGGCAGTCGCTTGCACATCGGCGTCAGTCCACACAGTGCCGTAAGCGCCTTAACACGGGCACTTCAAGCAACGACGAAAGCAGTGTAAGTGTTTCTTGTGGTGGACCTGAGAAGGTGGTTGGCTATATAGGCTGCAAGCCTGGAGCCACTCGACAAAAGTGGCAGATCTCGCCCTCACAAAACTCATTCATTTCTGAGCAAGTCTGGCTAGGATCTGAAAAATAGTAGCAAAAACGTTCACACGTAATGTCGAAAACTCATTTTGGCGCCATCCATCCATTTGTTTCAGTTGTTCTTTAAGAGGCTGTCTTACACGCGCAACGGGGCGCACCCCTTTATGCAAGAAACCTAATGACAACCGTCTTTGGTGCTTCCAAGCTAAGCCCTGCAGACAGCCAAGAAGGCAAATTTTGGAGGAGAAAGACCTTTCCCTTCATACATCCATCCATACCGCTTACTTGTTCACGACGGCTTTTTACATTGCCTTCCGCCTATGGCACCGTTGTCAACTCACTTACCGGGCTCACTCCCCCGCTTTGAAATACCCGTCGCCGCACGAGGATCTAAAACGAACGAGAAACTTTGCTTTCCCATTTTTCCACTTTCCTCTCGCAAAAAATTATTTAAGGGCTTCCCTGTCGGCAATAAATTCATTGCTATCAAGTTTAGCTTTACCGATATCGCTCCATGTGTTCTTTTCACTTGATACTATAAAAACGTGTTATCCAGACATGTCTTTCGTATTTAGATTTACGCCCTCTTCCATCACTGCCAATGGCCCAATTTGTTGCACTACACTGTGGTTATGGGGCGCAATTCCACTCGCTTTAATGTGGACATTAGGGTTGCTGAATCCGTAACCACGTTTATGCTCCCCTTTCCTTACGTGGTTGCCTACAACATTTTTTTGGTTTTAATTTGTTTCATTCTCGAAGTTAGTTGGAATTTTGTTATTGCAATTGCAATATTATCCATGCATACTTATTTATACAATGGTGCATTTCCTAAAAGTATTTTTTCTTGTTGTCCGAATTGAAAGACCACCAGAAAACTGCATGCAAACGAAATTTTTTTGTTCCTTTTGGGATAGCTACCATCGTCATTAGGTCCTTTATGACCGATCGACGAAGTGCGTTAATCACATCTTTGATTTAACATAATATGCAAATTTGACGATGTAGAAGTGCCCCTTTCCACCTCCAACGCATTGGCTTACGATGCCTTAGGCAGTGTTTGACTCTGGTGCCTTTTAGCTTGTGGTTGCATGAGCTTGAGTCAAAAGAGGATTTGTTAGGGAGGGCTGGGAACGCCGGTCGTAGACAGGTCCCACATGTTTTTTGCCCGAGGAGAAAGGGACATTCATTTCAGATTTTATTCCTTTATGATGACCTTGCCTAGCAGCTGTGACGGCGGGAGTGTACATTTGCCTACTCAAAACTTGCTCGATTACGCAAACTTTTGCCGTCACTACATACACATGCATGAATCGGGATAGTCTCGAAGAATGTGAAGCTCCCCACAAAAGACCGTTACGACCCCTCCATAAAAAGGCAGGGGGTCATCGAAGCTAATGTCCGTCTTTTCATCAATAGGAATCTGTGCCCATGGCTTCCAATGGCCTCGTGTTTTGGCAAACCATTTCCTTTTACTCTGCATTCAATTAGGCGTTTCCCTAAAAGCTGAATTCGAGGGGCGAGAAGAGGCATAGATCCCACCCCATTCACCTTTTTTTGCTTCCGTCCTTTAAATGGATATTTTTGTACCCCTTTGAGCTCATAGCTGACACCTTCTTCTTCTTTGGCCCGATTTGGATGAGTTGTTTGGCTAGTAGCCTGTGGCTCCAGCTTCCAACTTTCCTTTTTTTGAAATTTAGTTTGACCAATTTGTTCCGCCTCGATCGCCCCTCGTGCAGCTTCTGCAGTGTTGAGCCGCAAAATTCCCAAATTGTTTCAACGGCATTGCCCGCCGTTCCCGACCTTTTTGTTGCTCTCACACCCGCCTAAACGACCGCTGAAGGGTGCTTCGCTCTTTTCAATTATCGTTCTTAAATCATGCGTTTTTTAAATTATGGTTTTTGAAAGCTCTCGATCGAGCCGAAACAAAACTGTTTATGATTCTGCAAAGTACTTACTGCCTGAGTGTGGAATGCACAAATCACTTCAACTTTTTTGCATGCCTTTCAAGAAGCGGGCTTTTGCCCGGTAGAAACGAGTGAGCGAGCAAAGTCTGACAGCCTGAGGTATCTGTCATACATTTATCGTGATTGTTTGATTATACATGGTAGTATAAACCCTTATATTAAGGCGTTACCCCTCTGACGCACGTTTATCATTACTTTTTCATATAGAAGGCGGCAGACGCTATTGACAGTTGCGTGTGTTCCTCCAAGGCTCCACTTTTTATGAGCAAAATTCAAATGGCGTACATAATTGGAAGCTTTGACCCGCACTTTTCTGCCTCGACGGGCCATACCTAGCGACACGCACGTCGGCGTCGTCGCAGCCTTTATAAATCGGACGAAAACCTTGGTTGATTCTGGTGACCATTTTCGTGGCTTTTCAGCACAGCCAAGAGACGGTATCGGCAGCAGGTAGCAACTACGCCGGCAGCGGCGCCGTTGCGTTTCATCAAATGCTCGCGGATCCCCAGTTGCATCACCGGTCACGACGCGCTTCCCACAACGACGATACGGGAACAGCGTGCTCATGGATGGCGTCGGCGGCTGATGGTCGCAACAGTTTGGATGACGCTGGCAAACACGTCGTTGAACACTACCTGAGTCTCGATGAGCCTGCCAAGACACAGGTTGAATGGGACGAAGAAGCTGACTTTATTTTCGATGACAGTGATGAGTTGCCTTATCCCGGGTGAGTGCCTTCGTCTTTTTTCAAGTATTTGTTCCGGAATTCTTGAAAACAACCTTACGCCTTCGCAACTTTCGGACGGGGGTATTTGTACATGCATTCCTTTACGGGTATGGTCTCGTGGTTATTGGCTTTCCTCATGAAGTACGAAAATATACCCCCCTCAACGAAGTTATTGAATTTTACTTTTTCCGAGAAACCAATCGAATTGAATTATCACTATATTTTATTTATTTTTAGGTTCGTAGAGCCGGCGCTTGGTTGCCTAAAACAAGCGCAATGGCCACGTTCCTGGGCACTACGGATGGTGACCAATCCGTGGTTTGATCGACTAACTATGGGTGTTATTCTTCTTAACTGCATTACCCTGGGAATGTATCGGCCTTGTGAAGACAATGCTGATTGCAAAACATATCGATGTTATGTACTTTCGTTAACTGACCACATGATTTTTGGTTATTTCGCTGCGGAAATGGTTAAACAAAAGAAAGCAAAAACATACAATAAGATAAAGCAATCAAATTTTAGGGGGTAAAAATAGTGGCACTTGGATTCTACGGTGACGGCACGTATCTATCCGATACATGGAATCGACTCGACTTTTTCATAGTATGCGCCGGGTACGATTTCAACAATAAAAGTTATTATCACGAAAGAAATTTTCAGCGTTGTGGAATATCTGCTACAAGAATATCTGGGTAATATAAATCTCACTGCTATCCGAACAATCAGGGTGTTACGACCGCTACGTGCCGTGAATCGTATTCCATCGATGCGAATCCTTGTTAATCTGTTATTAGACACCTTACCTATGCTTGGAAACGTGTTGTTGTTATGTTTCTTTGTTTTCTTTATTTTTGGCATTGTTGGTGTCCAACTTTGGGCCGGCTTGCTCAGGTAATACTACTTTGTACTTTTACAACTTTTTACGAAACTAGTGCTGACGTTTCAGGAATCGATGCGTAATAAATCTTCCGAAAACGAATTTTACGGCCGCCATGTCAGAAATTGCTTTCGCAAATGTATCATTATCCAGGTAAGTTGCCCTGAACGGACTTGTTTTCGACTGTCTAATGTTCGCGTGGTTGTAGATATTATATACCGGAAGATACATCGCTCGATTACATATGCTCTCAACCAGATGCATCAGGGATTCATACGTGTCAGAACCTTCCGCCTTATGTGCAGAATGGCATTAAGTGGGACACTGACTTTGTTAAAGGCATTTCTGATGATTTGGTTTCAGATGCAATCTTACACTTTATGAGTATGAAAAAGTTTCAAATACAAGTTGTATCAACTGGAATATTTACTACAACGAATGTCGGGTCATGCATAAGAATCCGTTCCAAGGCTCGGTATCTTTTGATAACATTGGCTTTGCATGGGTGGCCATATTTTTGGTCATTTCATTGGAAGGATGGTCAGATATTATGCACTACACTCAGGATGCACACTCTTTCTGGAACTGGATCTACTTTGTTCTGTTGATTGTCATTGGCGCCTTCTTTATGATTAACCTTTGTCTGGTTGTCATTGCAACACAATTTGCTGAAACAAAACGTCGAGAAACGGAGAGGATACGGCAGGAACGGAAGCGAATGCAGTCCTGTACGTCATTGACAAGCAGTGAGCAAGGCGGTGCGACGTCGTCCAAAAATGGCGGAAATGACAGTGTCTACGCGGCCCTGGTCAGGTTCATAGCTCACATGTCACGGAAGACAAAACGCTATCTCAACTATCGATGGCAAATATATAAATATCGCAATGATCCGGGCAAGTTGGAGGAACTTGAAGCTGAGCTTCGCCATAATGCCGCGGGTAGGCGTCGTCGTGCTAATGGAGTCAGGAAACACTTGGAAATCAGAGATGGTGACGAGGAAGGTGGCAGCGACAACGAGATCGAGCGAAGAACATCAAGAGCAAGTTCGTACAGAGAAACCTCAATAAAACCAGCACCTCCACCAAAAAAGCTTACTGGTATATCGTGGCTCCGTGATAAAGTTACGGTATTTGTAAATTGTGACCACTTCACTCGAGGCATTTTGGTAGCCATTTTGATCAACACGTTGACTATGGGTATTGAATACCATCAACAACCCGATTGGCTCACCTTAATCCTGGAATACTGTAATTATTTCTTTACGGCGTTATTTACATTTGAAATGTGCCTAAAAGTGACATCTGCTGGATTATTTGGTTACTTATCTGATGGATTCAACATGTTTGATGGCGGAATTGTCGTATTAAGTGTATTGGAACTTTTCCAAGAAGGCCGTGGCGGCTTATCAGTTCTCCGAACATTTCGATTGCTGCGTATTCTGAAACTTGTGCGATTTATGCCTGCATTACGCAAACAACTAGTCGTTATGCTAAAAACCATGGACAACGTCACAGTTTTTTTCGGCCTTCTTGTGCTTTTCATTTTCATCTTCAGGTGAGCACTGCTAGCATGTGTGCAATTAACATTTTACAAATAACATTTCCATTAATTATTTTCCAACCCCCTCTTCTATTTCAGTATCCTTGGAATGAATTTATTCGGGTGCAAGTTCTGCAAAACCGAAGAAAATCAATTAGGACGAGAAGTCAAACGGTGTGAACGAAAAAACTTTGATAGCTTATTATGGGCACTCATCACTGTTTTCCAGGTAAGCCTATCATCCCTGTGTGGATTACTGTATCCTCAGTGTGTCCTTTTGTCTTTGTGTTTGTGGTAAAGCTTGTATTACGTTCAAAGTTGTTACTGTTGCGTTTTGTTTAGTGTCCTTGGTATGGTGTTGTTTGGTGGAAAGTTCTGCAACCACATTATTACCGGAGAGCAGTGTACCTGCGATGAACGAAGACTTACACCTGAACTGTGTAATTGTGATCGGACTAATTTTGACAATATTGTCAACGCAATTGGAACTGTATTCCAGGTCAATGTTGTTTTTTATGTTGTTTTATTATTATTTTATATCCATTTTAACCCCATCTATAAAATTTTCTTTTAGATCTTGACCCAAGAAGATTGGAACATGGTATTGTTCAACGGTATGGCACAGACAACACCCTGGGCCGCGCTCTACTTTGTTGCGCTGATGACTTTTGGCAACTACGTGTTATTCAATCTACTTGTCGCCATCTTGGTCGAAGGCTTCCAGGAAAGCAAAGAAGAAGAACGCCGGACTTTGGAGGAAGAAGCTAAGATGCAGGCTGATGAGGAAGATCGTGAGAAACAGCATAACATCGAATTGATGTTGGCCCGAACTACATCGCCTACTTTTCTCGAACAGGAAGCGGCTATGAAGTGTATTTGTGGTGCAATGAACATCAGTACAGCACGACTAAGAATCGAACGTCGACTGTCAAGCGCATCACGTTGTCTTGAATCCGGACAACCGACGCCTACACGCAGTCCGAGTCGAAGTATTGAGTTACCCGCTATCAATTTGAAAAGCATTTCACCGATAGCCCGAGGTTCAATCAGCCATTCACAGAATTATCATACTAGTCGACCACTTTGCTTCAACAAGAGCCTTCCCGTTGGTCCTGCACCTGCGGATTCTGACTCTGATGAAGAGCAACAAAAGTATCTTAAACGGTAAGCAATCAAACTTTCCAAAATAAAATCTAAACAACATATTCAGTGTTAACCGACATACCTCACTCGTCCTACCAGGTTCGCAACGATTAATAGATGATAAAACTACCGAACGATTCAACCGCCAAAGGCTGAATTCATGGGGTGGTGTCAACTCGCTGTTTCATCCACAGTGTCCTATCCATGGTCGGGAAGCATTAGTACGAACCTTCACTAGAGAACGGTATAACCAGGCCCAGCTAGAATGTAAACAAGCCGAAGATGATCTTGAACGTCAAGAACAAATTCGACAAAATGCATTAGGACGACGGATTCTGCGGCTTACTTGTTTCTACTCACGTCATGACTACTCATTGTTTTTGTTCAGTCCTAAAAACAAACTGCGTATTCAGTGTTTGAGATTAACACAGAAGAAATGGTTTGATTACACCATTCTGGCATTCATCGGTGTAAACTGTGTAACATTAGCCATGGAAAGACCATCCATTCCTCCGGATAGTATCGAACGAATGTTTCTAACTGTGTCTTCGTACATCTTCACAACTATCTTCACCGTCGAAATGAGTTTGAAAGTGCTGGCTAATGGTTGCATCTTCGGTCCTGGGGCGTATTTTAAAGATGGTTGGAATATTCTTGATGGCATTTTGGTTATCATCAGCTTGATCAACATTCTAATGGAATTGTTTGTCAGTGGAGGTATGATTAGATTCTTTATTGACATTGAAGACAAATATGCTTTTAGACTCACCAAAAATCTTCGGTGTCATTCGAGTCCTCAGGCTGTTGCGCGCGCTTCGACCTCTTCGAGTCATCAATCGTGCTCCTGGTGTCAAACTTGTTGTAATGACATTAATCAGCAGTTTGAAACCCATTGGAAACATCGTCCTTATCTGTTGCACCTTCTTCATCATCTTTGGTATTTTGGGGGTTCAACTCTTCAAAGGCATGATGTACCACTGTATCGGTCCAGATGTGTCTAATGTCCATACCAAGGCTGAATGTCTCATGGACAAGAATAACCGTTGGGTCAACCAACGATACAATTTCGACAACCTTGGTCAAGCACTCATGTCCCTGTTCGTATTGTCCAGTAAAGACGGCTGGGTCGCCATTATGTACCAGGGCATTGATGCCGTGGGGATTGACATGCAGCCGATGGAGAACTACAATGAATGGAGAATGATCTACTTCATCTCCTTCTTGCTACTCGTCGGTTTCTTCGTGTTGAACATGTTCGTCGGTGTCGTCGTCGAGAATTTCCACAAGTGCAAAGAAGCCCTCGAAGCTGAAATGAAAGAAAAAGCGAGACAAAAACGCTTGGAACGCAAGCTAAAACGCGAACAGTATGAAAGCCAATTTGCACACATCAAGAAGAAGCCGAAAAGCAATTTACCCTATTGGCATGATTATAACCCAATGCGCATGAAAATCCATGGTATTATAACATCGAAATACTTCGATCTTGCTATTGCCGCTGTCATCGGAATCAACGTCATTTCCATGGCGATGGAATTCTATATGATGCCAGCCGGACTAAAGTATGTCCTAAAAGCACTGAACTACTTCTTCACAGCCGTATTCACGCTAGAAGCCGGGATGAAATTGTATGCTCTGGGCTTCCGACAATTTTTCAAAGAAAGGTGGAATCAATTGGATATGTTTATTGTTATTCTTTCCATTGCTGGCATCATCTTTGAAGAATTTGAAGCCTTGGAGTTGCCGATCAATCCAACAATCATCCGTGTTATGCGTGTATTGCGAATCGCGCGAGTGCTAAAACTGCTGAAAATGGCTAAAGGCATTCGATCCCTACTCGATACAGTAGCCGAAGCACTTCCACAAGTCGGAAACCTCGGATCGTTATTTTTTCTGCTGTTTTTCATCTTTGCTGCACTTGGAGTCGAACTCTTTGGAAAATTGGAATGCTCCGAAGATCATCCATGTGACGGCCTCGGTGAACATGCACACTTCAAGAACTTTGGAATGGCTTTTCTGACCCTGTTTCGTATTGCTACCGGCGACAATTGGAACGGAATTATGAAAGTAAGGTGGAATGTACTTATAAACACGCTAAAATGAACTATTTTAGGATGCACTTCGAGATGATTGTGAAGTATCTGATCACTGTCAAACGAATTGTTGCGTCGATCCGATTTTGGCACCATGCTTCTTCGTTATTTTTGTGTTGATCTCTCAATTTGTGCTAGTCAACGTAGTAGTTGCTGTGTTGATGAAACATTTGGAGGAAAGCAACAAACGAGATGAAGCTGCTGAAGGTAACTTTGTTTTGAAACTTGGAATTTGTGATGATTTTTTTATGTTTAGCCGCCGGTGAAAATGCTGACGCCGAAAAGAACCTTATCGATACCGATGCCGATGACACTGATGGCGAAGAACTGGTAAGTTGTTGATGAAATCCCATAGTTTTGTAACCAATTTTGTATTCCAGACATACGGAAATATTGAAAAAGACATTATCCAAGTCGAACAACAACTCGCCACTGACGAGTTTTACGATGATGACGAAGTACCCGAGTTGTCTCCCCACAGTCCCGCATATGATTCACCAGTCAAAAGCCGTCGGTACCTATCTTCAAGCATGCGGTCCATCGGGCATAAGCCAATTGTGCAACCATCACTTTCGCTACGGTCAAACCGAGAAATCTATCGTGAAGCTATGCGTGCCCACCGATCAAGATCGCCTTCAACCCATGAAATTGTTCCGCTAACAACTCTATCATCTCGGGATGAAGACTCAACCCAGAACGACACATTCAGTGTACACAGTACCGAACTAAATGAAAATACCTAAAAAGCCAAATATTATCTTTTTTAAAGATACCCCATATACATTTATACCTAAATTACGCTCATCATCATTTGTTTCCACTAGCGTTTCACTTCAATTTACAGTACCTTTTTCACTTTAATTTGTCACAGAAACATTCAAAGTGCCAGAAGTTGTTAAATGTTATTCTACAATAGTTTTTGCTCTGTGCCACGAACGGTCGCTAATTTTTGTAATGTTTTTTCGTGTTTCCGGAGTATTCCGGTAGTCCTCGAGAGCCTTTACTGGTATCCACACTTCCGACGTAAATTTTTATGTACAAGCACTGCTCAACTTTTCGTGTCACCAAATGAAAAGACAATAAAGATGTTAAGTAATGATATAGTTCTTTATTACAAAATAATATTGCGGCAAATAAAGGCCGCGCAGCAGACAGTGGTTACAACACTACTCACCGGATGTCGCTTTGAAGGTTGCCGGCCGCGAACAACTCGCGCCTGCTGCCATGTGTCGAAACACCAGATTGCGGTCATAATCTGAGCAGCGCACGGTGTACTGTCGACCTGTCAATTGCCTTACGACAGATACCGTTATTTCCTTCTGGTCGGCAGATATTTAATAACCTGTTATTAAGGCAGGCACCGCATGACCTTCTTTGATCGCTTGACGGCCTTGTTATGGCCGAGTCAAGATGTCTTTGAAAAGGCTTATGCTAATGTTGACATTGTCCCTACACAGATCGCTTGCGTCGAAGAACCTCTTTATACCCCTACAGTCACTAACCCGGCACGCACTTGAATAACAAAGACATACCCTCTGTGCCACACCCATGTTAACTTAATGCTTCTTTATTTCAATTTTTGCGGTTTCAAATGACATGGACTAAATAACAATAGATTTGGATATCCGACATAAAAGAGAGCAACCAAAAAAGGGATGAAGAGGGATTTTTGCGCCCTTAGTTCTGCATCGTCGTGAAGCCATTCTGCAAGTGCCCTCAAACATAACCGTATTCCCAAAAGAGGGGGCTCAAGCTCCGGTGGCACAAACAGACGCCAGTCGCTTCACAGCTCAAAAGATGAGCTACGAAACTTTGGCGGACAAGCAAAATGATGAATTACTGAGAGGCTACCGCCACTTGACATGTACAAATCAATAGGTGAAGCGGAACGGCTGGCTTTGTGGCATCGTTCCTATCACCAGTATGCAAACATGACACAAGCGTAGTCTTGTCGCTGTTTAAATTAAGATAAATGAGGCTTGTCCCCCGGATGGATGGCAAGAATAAGGTTTCCGGCAGGATGAACTCTACTACGACAGACGACAGATTACGGTGACAAGCAAGTGACAATAACAAACACGTTAGATAGTGACATTCATAGGAAATATGCATTTGCTCGGGGCAGGCTTAACATTTGACAATGGAATGAACAAGAGTGAGGTATGGAAGTTGATTTTTTGGGGATAAAGTGCTTCAGTTACGATAATATGGCGGTATGACCTTTTGAACAGAGACATGGAGTTGGACGCGCAGGTGGAACAGTGAGTGACAGACCGGGTGCGGGAGTTCGGCGAGCATTAGCGACCTTAAGGATGTGGTTGGCGCGGATTGCCCGCAAGGCAGATAAACGATGTCAGGAGCGGCTTTTCATACACAAACCTTTGATCCAAGCCGCCAGGTGATCCATCATCCATCGGCCGATAGGCACGTCGACTGTGGCCCCCATTGCCACACACACCCAGCGACACGCGCCGCAAAGGACCTCGACGAACCCTTGGCACCCACTAAACCATTCACGTCTATCTACCTGAGTCGTCAAGAGGGGTCAGAATGCTTAATTAATATAAATGATCAACTTAATTGGGAAAGGCGACATAATCATTACACAAAAAAACTAAGGTCATTGAATACGGTGAGGTGGGCAATATTTGGGGGTGAATAGAACATAGTTTTCGCCGAAGCGGATCCCGTTTTGTGAGATTCAGAAAGAGAAAATAAGTTGATTGTAAGGTGAAGTTAAAGTGAATACAGTAATAGAGAATTTTGTAAGTAAGGCTTACTCGCGATAAAGATGTTCGATCTTTGGCGACGTCTCAGGTGTGCTCAAAGAGCACGATGAGGAAGCGGTGCTGCTTGCATCCGACATTGAACTTGTTGATCCATTAGTAGCCCATTTTGGCGGATTTGATTGTACCAACGGCGCTGGCGGCATTTTCGGTGTCGGTACCGGTGTTTCCAGATTCTTAATCAGGAAGTCCTGTTCCTTCCTGCGCTTCTTTTCCTTCATCCGCCGGTTTTGAAACCAGATTTTCACTTGAGTCTCGTTGAGTTCTAACTGCTGGGCGATCTCGCCTCGTCGAGCACGGGGCAGATACTTGCACGTGTGATACTCCTTTTCGAGTTCCGTCAATTGGTGATTTGTGAAGTTCGTACGGTTCGTACTATTACTGTCGGTGACTTGCACTGCCTTTCGTCGGGTGGCTGAAAGAAACCTCATAAGTTCATCGTTATTCGCTCGTGGTTGCCTCTATCTATTACGCAGCATTTGTCACCACTTTTGTGATACTCCTGATATTTTTGACCGAAAAAAAAACTTGTTTTTGTGGCGGTTTTGCGCGGAGACTCGAAATGGTGGTGCCTGCGGAAACTGCTGTCTCTCTACTCTCTGTGCGGAGGCGCGAAGGGGTACCTAATTGCACGACGCATCGTCGCCAACAGCACTTCCCTAACTAATTCACCGTATACACCTGACGGAGGATCAGCGATTGAAGGATTTACGACCGCAATAATCAAAAATATTCGACTAAACGGATCGCTTAGTGTAGAGCTCCGGTCAATCGGTGTCAATGGGGGCCATCAGTGAGTTATTTACAGTCCCGACCTCTGTTCAACCCCAGTTAGCAGGGTAATCGCATAATGAGCACTAATGAACGTGGGGTGAAGAGTGACGAAAAACAGGTGTTACTATTTTCACGGACCTGATTGACGTACCCAAGCAGAATAGCGACATCTCTTCGTAATCGGTTGTCAGCAAATCAAAACTTGGCATGCAAAGTCGAGAAAAAACTAACCTGTAGGCTTTACAACGGTACGTTTTACTTCCATCCATTTGTAAGTGTGATGTTGACCATCAGAATTGGCATTATTCGCTGCCGAAGCTGCAGCCCTTGATCGACGTTGACGGGTCGTAGTCGGTGCCGGTGCCGGGCCTTGTGCCGGCGGTGGTGGCGGTTGTTGAATTGTAGGTGTTGCAGGGGGTAGGTTATAAAGCTGATCTGCCGTCCATGGAGAAGCTCCAGACGTGCTGGGATACAGATGATTTCCCTCAGGGACGGTCCCCAAAGGCATCAATCCATGAGATTGTTGCAAATCGCAGGGTGGGACTGACGTTTGACTTGATACAAAAGAAGTTGGGGTTGAAACTGTCGAATACACGGAAGGTGCCGAAGTTATTACAGAAGTTCCATAAGGAGGTGACCACGAATTACTTCCAAAGGTTGCAGCTGGCATGTAAGGCGGGCCATGCCCCGTAAGTGACCCCATCAACGTCGGTATTTGCGACGGTGAATGAATGTCATGATAATACAGTGATGGATTTGTTAGCGCGTATGAATCCGCGCAATGCATTGAAACAACGTAATCAAAAGTAAATGCAGACCTGAAAAAAGCAATGTTCAATTATCAATTTGGCAACATGTTAAAAAGGAAACACGCAATAAGTCAAAGTAATTGATGGATGTGTAGTTAAATGTGCCATGCCTAGGGACGCCGAAATTAATGACCCTTTTAGTGAAGGCTCATAAATTCTTGCAAATGTACCTGTCGCGATCGCAAAAAGTGGCACTGGCGGTCTTCCAACTAAGTTAAGGAAATCGGGGAGTCAATTTATTATAATAAATGAGTTTTGGGACGAGCAACCCGGCGACATAATAGACCACCAATAGGGCGCAGGCCAGGCGCAGTTGAGCGGCACGTCAGAGTGAACTACAAGGCGGGGCGTCCTTTGGGGAATCCATCCCGCTTAGGGCGTGACCGCGGCCATCTATTGGTCTGACAAAGTCACCCAGCCGACCGATTCAGCAACTGTCGGAAGCGTCTGCCTGACAAGAAAAGCTTGCTTTGCCGCTGGCGGTGTGTCTTACGAGACGCTCAAGGCGAGAAATAGAGCACAGCAAAATCACAATCGCGCCGGAGGCAGTTCTATCGAGTGTGGTGCATGTCTGGAAGTCCGTTTTGCCAAGGAGGAACATTAGCAACGCAACAATGGCCTACACGCCTTTACTAACAGCGATGAGGCAAACTTTTGAAATGTCGGATGCCGTCTAACTGAGGGTGATGCACTCATCAAAACGATACGAACGAGTATACGACCGACTGGCGCCAACTTTCGCAACAAAACTTTCATATGCAATCGAATGATACCGTATTCTCGCAATGAAAAAGAATGTCTGACAAGAAAGAACAAAACTTTCACCCTATAAGTGGTGATCATCAAATTGGACGTCACACATACTTAGTGGTCGTTAGTTTTACGACTCCGGCGCGTGCCAAATTCACCACAACTCCATTAAGGAGACCGCCGTGCGGAAAGGCGGCAAACAGGCTTTGCAAAAGACGACAGAAGTGAAATTTACGACCTCGGATAGTTGCAATCCTTGCCTCGAAGACAACAGACAAGCATTCAGAGGAAGCCATTCAGTTTCTTACAGACGCATTGATCGTTCGTGGTTGGAACGCGTCGACTGGTAAGACCACGCGCAACCCTACCGGCATTGATCGTGCGTGATAGCGAAAGGGTTATTTCGCCGTTGGCGTCCAACCTTGGTCGAGAGTTCCTCAGACATTTACGTGATTGATTGCTGTTTATCTTAGGTAAATCGAAACATATTGCTCTCGCCCCAAACATGGTTTTCACTTGTAGCTGACGGACATGCACTGCCGCAGTGTCGCGATTATTTTCGAAGCGCGTGTTGCTTTGGATTCTCGGGTTTTGTTAGATTGTCGAGAATGCATCAGATTCGCGTTAATACCATCTAAAATGGTGGTAAAAGTGTTAAATCGGATAACATACTTATTGAAATTTCTGTTATTAAACTTACCATAGATTGCGCGAAGTCCATCTTTTCAACTTTTAGAGAAAATTTTGAAGACGAGTTTTGTCTTCTTCTAAACGCGGCACTCACTACGCAACGAATGAAAAATGGTCTTTGTCTTGTGACAATTGCTGCCTTGAAAAAGGGCCGAGGGCAAAAAAAAGTTAAAGCACGATTTGCCCCGCGACAACACATCAAGGGGCCGCCAACGGTAGTTTCTATAATAAATTACCCCCAATTGAAGAGGTCTACCGCTGCGATATCATTGTTGCTTTATTCGCGCCTTGTGGACATCCTTGCCCGGTGAAGATGGGAACCGAATCCGCAGAGACCGCACTATTTTGATCATTCCGCGGATAATCCGTGTTTATGTTGGCCGTCAGTTGCGCTTTTGGGGTCAATGGCATGCCGCCCTTTCAAGATGTGCGCGCTTACACCCAGCGAGAATTTCTCCACTCATTCGTGATTCCTTTGTCCCCGTCGGGTAATCTCGACAGAAAGCTTACTTACCCCAAGGCATGCTTTACGATAGCATCAAGCCTACTTTGTTTTGCTTCATTGGCCGTTATAAAAATTGCTTTTATTCTGGTTCTCATGATCATCGACGACTCATTTCCCTCAGGTTAATTGGGCTGTTTTCCGTTGATTTTCACTCATGACCCCTGTCAGTGACGACTATTCCCTGCAAAAAGTGTCTTACCGTCGGTCAGACGCCGACCACAACCGCTATTTTCACCCTGATGCTGACTGCCAGTGTTGCCATGCCAGTCTCTGGGGAGTGATTCACATGTGGCACTACACGACCCATTAAAGCAGCGGCTTGTCCAACATCCCGACGATCGGCTGCGCGGCCGGAGTCTCCGAAGTGCTTTGAAGCGCGCGACGGGAGAGGGCTAATTTCCGAATCCATGAATCATTTTTGTGGACAGTTTGCGGTGATTGATCATCTGCTGACTACTGTGTTGTCACGCTCTTCAAAGCCTCCACCCGACCCCCCAAGCCGAACGTTCCCCGAGTATGACATAAAGCGTCCCTTTAGCACCGCGCGCTATCACTCGCCGCTAATCCAATTATACAATAGCGGATCGGCACCCCAAAAGCCGTTGTTGGTCCTCATAAGGCGTCAAACAAAGAACAATACGGTCGCGATAGAGAGTTGGAATCTTGCGCACACTTATACATACCGTAATGGTACAGGGAACTTTCTAATCTTTTAGATTTAATCGTAAAATAGGATTCATTTTTTGGCGACATAACCATTTCTGATCAATTTGTCGATTTGAAAAAAAGAGCAAATATCGTCAGTCATTTAGCATAGGCGACAAATAGAAGGCAGTATCGTTTTCAGTTCGCGCGGGCTGGTCATACACATGCAGCGCGAGGCTAAAGTCTTTCATTCGCCATGACAATAAGCCGTTAAAAACTGGCTGGTTATAAGCAAAACTGCACTTAGCGCTATCTAAATGAGTTGTATACCGTAGTTGAGTCCGCATTCCATCAACGAGGCAGCAACCAAAGTGATTTGCGGCGGTCATTCGGCACACAGCTCGAGGGGGCTGTTGTGACTTGGAAACGCTGTTGTTGTTCCAGCACGAGCAGCCGTGTCGATAGTCCTATTAGATGCCTGTCGTAATATTGACGACCCGTTAGTTCCATATCGGCATCAGAACAGTTGTTGCTTTCTCACCATACGTCCAGCTTTTTTGGATTTTGATTTGTTGTATGTCCCAGCTGATGGTATGAATTGACATTGGCGACAGGTCCGCTTCTCTGCACGCTATTTGTACGTCTTTTGGCGATCAGTTAACAGTATGTATATGTAAACAAATAGAAGGGGGTGGAAACAAGCATCAATTTATCTCCTCAATCATGTCGTTCGTATACTTCTGGGGCTCGGAGGGTGGTCGCAATTAATTCAATATATAAGGCGGGCTATACTTTCTGACGACAATCATTGCCATTTGATTTCTTCGACAGGGTGGTATCTACATACGTGTGTGCAGGTTTTGTTGATACACGGTTTGTTCGGGGTGTTACTATTTGATGTGTTTCACGTCTTTCCTGACAGTGGAACGATTGTTCCTTTCAACTTCCTTCAACGTGGCTTGGGAATCACTTCCGTGCTTCTAGAAGGTTGCAACATGTATCTTTTTGGTTTTATTCATTTTTATGACGATAATCAACCTTTTCTCAACTGTCTGCACCTGCCTTCCCAATTGCAACATTTTCCACCCACCGTCCTTGACCAATAGCGCCGCCTCTTAAATTAGCATAAGCATTGAATGTAAAACCCCCGATTTGACGTTCATCGGTCATGTTTTCCAATTCCATTTTATGTGATGCTTTTTTCCCAAAAGGTGGACGCTGTAGCTGACATTACAACCGCATTCAGGCGACTCGGGTCAACGGAGACGGCTGGTCAACACCACCGAAAAGAGTGAACCGTAGCTTGCGAGGCCATAAATCTGCGTCCGCATTGCGCACGTTAAGGGGTACTAGCAGAAGGCGGGGTTGCCATCGGCGCCACAAATGACGATCATAACAATAGTCGGAGACGCCAGCCACAGTCAAGACGTTTTCATGTTGAATTTGGCGTCGTTAAATACCCGATTCACTCAAAGAACCTTCCTATTTAGTTGTGTTTCAGACTACGGAAATGTGATAATGTGTTCAAAGATGTCCTTTCGTGCTTCTTATCACACCCATCCTGTTTTATTGTGTTTGTTGCGTGTGTTAGTTTTGTTGTATCCAGCAGTAAGCATACACGAAACTGGCTTATCTATATCACATGCAGCGCTACTATGATAAGTTTGACACATGCGCTCATACCTTCACTGTCTTCGAGGTTTTTTTATTGCATCTGTTGACATTCTACACAAAGTGCTACTTTAATCGATCATACTGACACAACATAATGATTGTTGTTTTTTTAGTCAAAATGACATTCACCCGTTTACTTTGTTTTTTACGTAACTAACTTTTAATGCCGCCATTTGTTCTAACGCCGCATGGACAAGACTGTTTATTGATCAATTGCGACAAATGTTGTTAACTAATCACATCCACATGTTTTTAGGATCGATTGCAAGTTGCCGTCTCAGGGGTAAACTGAAAATCTTTCTTAACGAGTATTGGCTGTCGTCACTGTTAGACATATCGCTGTTTACTCATGGATAAACTTAATCTTTCACTATGGAAATCTCGATATGAGCAGTTTTACAGTGTGCATGATCTAAACCTGTAGCCGCTCGCTTATACTATTTTGAGGTTATAAGCTCGCTTCTACAGGATTAGATCTTGACCGCATAAGTAATTGTATATGCTCGGCGATTTCAATCTGCTATGGAAAAATGACTTTTTCATATGAAATATGTGGCAATGGCAGCAGTTGGGCTGATTTTATTTTACTCGCCGATGAGTCAACTGGTTGAAAAGTTGTTATTGACATGTAACATTCGATATGTGTGCGTCAGAAGCTATGAACGTCGGAGTTCGGAAAAAAGACTGAAATGTTGTGGCTAAAAAGTCTGTGGTCAAAAAGTTCAAACTCAATTGGGTGAACTAATTGTTGCGACTTCAGAAGTAGAGGTGATCAATGACAGTTTATTTGCCATCCGGCGGCCCCTTTTATAGGACCACGGAGGCATGACAGAAGTAGGTGACGGTGGGGATTTGCATACCGCAACACGCCCCCTAGCGAATTAGTTACAAACATGATAACAAATGCGCTACATAAAAAGGTATGCTACATAATCAGAGGCTTTTTCTTCTTCTCGGACTTCTTCTTGATGTCGCTTCTTCTTCTGGTAGGTCTTCTTCTCGTCGGATTTCTTTTCGATGGATTTCTCTCGACGCACTTCTGACGAACTTCTTCTCGACGGACCACTTCTCGACGGACTTCTTTTAATTTTTTCGTTAAAACGACGTGTTGCTTGAAACGCCGGGCCATGATCTTCCTCTGACTTCTTCGAATGTTCTTCAGGCTGACGTCGATCGGTCGGTCTCACATTAGATCCACCTGTTCCTGCTAGCTAAGTTCAGAGGCGGAGTATCACCGCATGACAACCCCGTCGTCGGGAAGAACGACATCCTCATCACCGCCGTCAGGCTTCTCCTTCACCCCTCATGGGCCAGGGTTCTCGCCGGTTCAAGGGCACACGGAACCCTCCTGCCGCCGTCGCCGTCGCCGATCCGCGTGGAGTTCAAATCTGCAGCGCCATCGCCAGTTGTTGCGACTTCAGAAGTAGAGGTGATCAATGACAGTTTATTCGCCTTCCGGCGGCCCCTTTTATAGGACCACGGAGGCATGACAGAAGTAGGTGACAGTGGGGATTTGCATACCCCAACACTAATAGTATATCAAACGCTTGTTACCTGAAATGAAGCAAGCTTTTTTTTAGTTTCTGTAGTTACTCAATCTGAATTAAACTGGCTAAATTACTCATCTTGACAATTTGGTTTACTTAATATCGTTAACATACCGACGAAATTGGTAAACCTACAAAGAAAAATTTAATAGCACAACAAACATAGTTGATTTTTGTTTTTTGGAAGACCATCGAATTCGACTTGTGAAAATATACGTTTTCGAAACCCCCGTTTTCTGGCGGTTTAGAAACTTTTTGCAATACCAGAACTCCTTTTTGCCAAAACTCGCAACTAAATAGTTCTGGTGGATTTTGTAATCTGGGAACTACTTATTCCAGTGTGATCCAATCAGTATTTTTAAATTCTGCATGTCTAGAAATTGTAAAAACACTAATTCAATGCGATCTGGCCGGGGATTTTTGGGGCGTCCATCACCCAAAAAGGACAAATGACGTGCAAAAATGACAGTTATCTGCTGGTAACTTCCAAACTATTGACCCGATCAAAATTTTATATACGTTTTTAAAATCCACGTGTTCTGGCGGTTCAGAAACACTCATTCAAAGTGATCTAGCTCAAACTTTTTGCAATACCAAAACTCTATTTTGGCAAAACTCGCACCTAAATAGTTCTGGTAGTTTTGCGAATCTGAGAACTACGCATCCTTGTGTGATCTAAACAATATTTTTAAATTCTGCATGTCTCAAAAGTGTCATAACATGCATTCAAAGCGATCTGGCCCGGGATCTACGGTAGTTCCGTGACTAAAAACGACCAAAAACGTACAAAAAAGACAGTTATCGGCTGGTAGCCTGCAAACTATTGATCCAATTAAAATTTCACACATGTTT
>KB455460.1:961593-1055378 GCA_000341325.1 Panagrellus redivivus | reverse complement strand
TACGTTTTGGGCACAAAAAATGGGGGGTCAAAAAAACCGTTGTTGGCCGTCCTAAATCGGCTACCAGACCGTCTCTTAAAATCCCCGTGTTCTGGCAGTTCGAAAATACTTATTCAAAGTGATCTAACTCAAACCTTTAGCAATACCAGAACTTGATTTTGCCAAAATTCGCAGCTAACAGTTCTGGTAGTAGGGAAATGCGTATCCCAGTGCAATTTGAGTGTATTTTAAAATTCCACTTATTTTAAATATCACACTGTCAATGTAAATAATGCAATATGATATATCAAAGTATTTACTGTATTAAAAAAATAACTTTTACCGTAATTTTCTAAAAATATACTGGAACAACAAAAACAAGAATTACAGTATTTTTGAGAAGAATAGTTTGTCCACCACAAAATAGAATAAGTATTTTGTCGCCTACAAAATAGAATCCATGTTTTGCCGTTCACAAAATAGAATCCAAATTTAATAATTAAATTAAGTTATTAAAATGCCTGCCACTGCGAGCAAAGTTTATCTGAACTTTTAGCTTTTGAGTGGATCGGCGAAAGATCACCGTTCCACTTGGCCGTCCAAAACAATTTTTTATCGGTGTTATTAGTGGGTAACTTAATAAATAAATTATCTGTTTTGCGCAGCTCCGCCTACAAAATCGTCGCATTATTAAATTAAAATTTCGAAATCGGATTGACAATAAGGAAAAAAATTCTGTTTACTTTTTTTAGCTAGTTAGATCAGGGGTCATCGTTCCACTTGGCTGTTCAAAACAATTTTTTATGCATTTTATGAGTTAACTCGATAAACGTATTAGCCTCATATCCCGCCCCTCCGCGGGGTTCGACGCTGTCTTCGGAACTCGATTCAGTATAGTCAGAAACGGAAGACGCCGGCTAGTCGTCTTCGAATTCACTCCTCTCTTTGCCAACGGAAAAGGTCACCTCATCTGAAGATGAACGTCAAGGATCCCACCATCGGGATAAACCTGCGCCCGGCTAGAAAATTCGTGACGAAGGTGACGACCATGTTGCGAGGTTAGTTGGATTTACCGCTTTTCAAAGCAGTTGATTAACTTTGCCTTCTATCCTCAGGTGTCCCTATTATCAAGCGTTTCCTCGAGTCCCGCTGGGCGTATTACGCCGGCCGTAATCTTCAACTGGTTACCGCTGTCTTGAAGCTCGTTACCTTCGCCTTGATCATCGACATCTGGCATTCCCACAAGTGGATCGTCAACTCAGTCGTCAGCGACAACTTCATCATCACCGTAAGTGATTTATACGATGCATTTAAATCAAAGCCGTATCAAAGTAGTACCCCTTCCCCCCTCCCCAACATCCCATTGAAATTTAAGTTTTTTTCACGGTCTTGGCAAAATAACCCGCCTTAGTCTCCTTACTGAACTTTTCAAAATCATACCAAAAACTTTGCGAATCATAAACTCCTTTGACACCTAATCCTAGACACGGGTCGGAATTTTTCGGCCCGGTCTCGGACCCTTTTCGATCTGGCTTGGACCGGCCCGGTTACAAAAATTGCTGGCCCGGCGCGGATAGAACCCGTTGGGCCGTCCCGGCGTCCACCTTTGTTGGCATCCCTCGCCCCATGTAGTTTTTGTATATACTAGAGGGGGCCCGTGACAGCTGGTCAAAAAGTTGGGGAACTTCAAAAAGTGGGGGAAAATGATAATTATGCCTTCCGTAACAAAAAACGGAAACTTCCATAAAAAGTGATTACGAAATATTTTCCGGACAGAAAATTTACTTTTTATAATAGTATGATTAACAGTAGGGCACCCCGCTTCTCTATGGTAAAACCCCCGTCCACAGACCGGAATAGAGCCTCTCATTACCAACAGTGTTCACAGAAGGACCGAAGTCCGGACCGGGATCAGGGAACCGGACAGGATAGGTTGATTACGCTTACTTTAATTTTGGCAAAAGGCCGGTCCAAACTTATGCTAGTGGACCGAACCGGTCCTTCATTAAAAATTGGTTGCAAGTGAACACTGATTACCAATTTCGGATAAGGACTTGATCTTTGCTATTATCCTTCTACGTTAAAACGAAACCTTTTAACGAAGCTGGTTAATTTCATTGACTAATTTACAGAGCGTCTACTTACAAAAAGAAGATTAGGCATTATGTGGGTACCTCATGTTCTACTTTGAGGGTAGCTTATCTTCAATGTAGAGGGGATTTGTACTTATTCAAGGCAGCTGGGGGCTTCATGTAAAACTCGTATTGGGCCATAGTTGATCATGGTCGGGGTTGTACCACCCCTCCCCCTAGCTCAGGGATGCGAAGGGGATGTCACCATTTTTTGATTTCCCCCAGGGTTTTTTTTCGCAACGGAATTCTTGACAAGTTTCAAAATTTTTGACCACCGTTTGCAAAAGATCATGAAAATCGTAATTTTGACAAGTTTGTAATTTTTAATGAAAAAAGTACAAAACATGTTAATTGAAATAATAATAAGATACCGTAACGTTCGGAGCCGAAAAAATCCCGAAATTTGGTACCGGCGGGTTACCCCTCGCATATCCCCGGGATATTCCCTGAATTTGATTTCCCCCGAAGAATTTTGTATCCCTGCCCAAGCTGATTAAGACGGCTTTGATTTAAATTGATCACCTTGCTTCAATACACATTTAGCGCGACATGTATCTCAACGACTGTGCTTACACCAAAAAGGGTGGTCATTTGACTTACTGCTCCAACGGCAACAAACGATTGCACTATGAGGGATTTGAATTCGGACGTATTCATGGCCATGGTCTGGACTCCCTTGAAGACCCGCCGTTGAGTAAGTTTCTACCTTTAAGATAAGATAGTCCATTTAAACGGTTAAGGCTTGAAAATGGCTTCTGCGATCTTTGAACCCTTGATTATCATGAGCGCAGTTGACGTTATCGGCGGCTTTGCTATGATTTTCATGAAAGATATGATTGGTAAGTGTAACTTCACCATGAATAATAATTAGCTAATGGTATTACAGTTCCGAAGGCTGGAATCAACGGCAACCGAAAACCCGGTTATGACACATGCACTAAGCTTTTTACCCTCTTTACGACGAACACCTTTTTCATCTGTAAGCGTCTTTAACTTACAAAACCTAACGATGAAAATAACTTTGTTTTTGCAGGCTTGCTGTACACGTGCATGGGCTGGATCATCGATAGCAACAAACGCAGTGGACTCGCTGTGCCGACGGACTTTGGCCACGTAAGTTTTAAAACAAAAAAGACATTCAATATATTTAAACAAAATTTAAGGACACCATCGGCCCCACCGTTATCGCCTTCATCATCGCTTCCGGCTTGTTCGTCATCGGCGTTGTCACCACCGCCCTCTCCTTGGTCCTCTTCACTTACGAAAACATCGTTCACCCCGAAGAAGAATCGAAGGCAAAGAATATCCGCTCCGCCTAATGTCGTTTTGCACCCAGTTCCGATACCAATGCATTCACTCATTAACCCGCTATAACTAACAAACATTTTTCCTAAATCGAATCTAACTTTTTCCATGCTATTTCTGTTAAATTCTTCTATCTGTTCTGCTGTCCTTTTTTGTGTTGGTGTTCTTTGAAAAATTGTTTGAGGCCATTGGCCCAGCATGATCTTGACAAGAACACTATTTCCAAAAGGCCTTTATAACAATGGACCTGAATTGCAATATCACTAACATTTAATCACATAACCTGCATTAATAAGTCGTCCAAAAATTACGTCATCGCAAAATCATGATTTTGATACCTCATCCTTTGTAAACCACGGTTTTCAACTCTTTTGACTTCGAAATCCGTTAAGTTCAAGGATTTTGCGATGCCTTAATTTTTGTCTTGAACTCCACTCCCCCTTCACCATTTTCCATCAGGATTGGGTTATTCCCCTTCCCCCAATACCATTGGAATTTGGTCCAATGACCTTATTTAATAATCTTTATTTTCTAACAGCTCGTTGAAACAGTTTGGGTTGTGCTGACTCCCTTGGTTTTGCTTGTCATCAATAACGAAATGCCACTACTTTGATACCGTACGCTTGATTGAAAGCATTTGAATATTCTTTAAACGTTACGGTGCAATTGTAATGGCCCTCCAGTTTCAAATTTGTAAATGCTGTCAACGTATTTGTGTAACCCGATAAAATTCTCTGTAGTACTCGGTTTTCAACACGTAGATATATTTTAACCTAGGGTCGCCAGCACCCACCAGATACAACTGGTACCGTTAAGATTCAGTTAGATTCGTTTGATTTTGTCACGAATAACGTCTTACAAGCGTTGGAGGTACTTTCAACGGTAGCTTGGAGCCTATGAACTCATGCAACTTGTTGTATCATGCGGTTTATTTTTGCAAAATTTTTTAGTTAATACGTCAACACTTGAATATTACGATTTATTTTGTTAAAGGTATTAATTTCATTCGTTGAATGAAAAAAACATACTACGACTGTAACTTTGATAATCGTATCACTGCACGAAAGCGTAATTAGAAATCTAAACAATTTTGTCTACATGCTGTTGCGAAATACACAGCACGGCAACATTTTATTTACCCAAATCTTAAATATCAAGAGTTGCAAGTGTTTATAAAAGTGTTCTACTGACTTTTTACTTTCATTTACTATTTCTGCTAAAACTGCATCTCAATCTGTCCCTCAAAGTTGCTGCCATTAATTCCCGATTGGCAACGTGCTTAGAAGTCAAATGTTTCTAGTTCTCAATTAGCTGCGCCACAAATATTTTGATTGAGTGCGATCGCGGCACCCTTATAGCCTCGGGAGCCGCCATAGGCGGTAGATTCTTTTGTGTTGAGCACTAGGTGATTAGTCTCTTTAGCAGCCGTTGACCTCGAGGCAGTGTGCGCGATGTTGTCAAACTTGCAGTTGTTCGAAGCCCACAATATTTGGCCAATGGCAGTGATGATCGAGACGCGCGGCACGATTATTTATGTTGAGTTGCGATGATTTACAACTTCTCGCCGACCTTTATCGACCTTTTGTAAAGAGTTTTGTCTCGATCGCCGACGATTGATGACTGCGGCCATCGGCAGCCATCGAGGGTTGAGCCATTTGTCCGTTGGCATGCGCGGCATGTCTTGACACTTGTATTGCATCATTAACAATAAGTTTACTTTACTTGTGTCTTTCGCGCAATGGTCGTGTTCCTACGAGCGACAAATTATCCCATATGTGTCTTTTGAAAAGCTGGCAGATGGACTTGCAAAGGGCGAAACGTGTAATGCAATTCGCGGAGTTGTAAACTATTTTTTGCGACAGATCAACGTTCTTTGTATCTACTCTTTTCGGCTACAACTAGATGAACTTGTCAAACCTATCTTTACTTTCTCATCCAATGCTGATTTTATGCAGCGACTTGGGTGACAAAAATGTTGCATTTTCTTTTGATGTACCCCGTGACAGCACTTAATCAGTGCAAACGCCTTCTTTAACCTAATATTTTCCCAGGCTTGACAAATATGCTCTTCTAGTTATATCTGTTTAGACCGTTATCACCTAATTCCATAACTTTTTTGACTCTATAAAAAACAAATGCAACAGTGCCGCGAAAGGCGGTTTTCTTTCCAACTGACAATAGTTTTTCATATAACAAATGGGCCGAAAACGAACACTGACTTCTGTCGAGATTGCCAAAAAGAACACTGAGATTGAATCCGTGTCCACGCTGAGGCACGCCTGTGTGCCTCACAAAAACTGACGTGATTATTGATGATACTCCGAGTTTTTGTTTTGTTTGATCTCGCCGACAAAGAACGCGTGCCGCCGGCGCCGGCTGAGCGCTGCCTCCAGCAAGCGGGAACGAGGCGCACAATGATGGCTCTCGTTGTCCCTTCGAGGTGCAACCTTCAACGGGTATGGATTTATTACCACGCAATTGCACAATTTAACCGATTTATGGGCAACTTTCCAACCGCTAGTGCAAACAGACATTTTCGCACTTCATTTTCGTTCATTTGACATTCTTTCTGTCTTACGGTAGCGTCTGTGAATGCGACTACGGTCGAAATCAAAGGTTGAATAGGTTGAATGTGGTTTTTGTTTTGACGATATTGGCACTCATTAGGCAAGCTTTGTAAGTAAAGAGCACCAGGGAAGGAATTCAAATGGTGTCAATTCGTAAATTCGCGCCTTGTACGGATTGCCTTTACGCATGCCGCCAGCTGGCTTCAAATAAGTCGCAAACCGCAAGCCGACTCGTGCAGCGTAGAAATTGTCCTTGTCGTCGGCTTTTGTTTTGAAGTGAAAGGCAAACTCCACTAAATCCGATCCTTGACGCAGCGCAAACACATGCCGAACATGAAAATTTTGAATTATTGTCGGTTTACTCAGATTGCGCTGTCAAAGTATGACAATTCTGCCAAGTGTTAATTGAATGGCTGTCGGCGCTGTAAAAGGAGGTCCAAAGCTTTGCCGCTGGCACTCGCTGGCTGCGCAATTGCTGATCGCGATTCTGTTAACACCAGTAGCCTCCGCCTTCTGGGTGTACTGGATTCGGACTTCATTGCGTTTGAAAGGGTGGAGCCGTTCAAAAAGCTTCTCGCTCGATGCTCTAAAACGGTGGACAATTTATTGTGGTCAATTTTGGCGATGTTGCAATGTGAACGCCGAAGCAAAGGAACAGTCTTCGAGCCAGTGGCAGTCCGAAGGGCGAAAATTTATGTTCGCCATTGTGGCTGATAAACTGCTTCCCTTTAACGGTCGTTACTCGCGCTACCAACCACAATGCTGACGAGTGCCAACCCTCCCCCACTGGCTTACTGTACAATTGTTGCGAATGAAGTGTGTAGCCATCGAGCAGATGTACGGTAATGGCTTCTCGTGGCACAGTTGGCTCATTAGCCACATCCGAAGCAGACACGAGGCTACCATCTTGTGCCGCGCTCCGAGCAGTTCGTAATTTCCTGAATTATCATTAATAATATGTTAAGAATAATCTCTTTTTTCAGCTTTACGGGGTCATTAATTCAAAGCTAAAGCAAGTTGCCTATGATTAATAAGCTGCGTTTGCCATGTTGCGATTTCTCGAGGCTGAAATGACACAGTATTCTCGTTAGTCTTTACAGCCTCTTTTTCGGATGATTACTTACCAAAACTAAGAATACGCATCTGCCGCTTTCTTCTAGAGCTCCACCTTCATCTATGAATAGACATAATAGCGCGACTGACCTTTTCGAACCTGTCTTTGAAGTTCTCCAGAAGCGCGACTGGTTAAATGAATACTACCGTCTCCTCTTTTAAAAACCTTGTCTCAACGTTTTTGTTTCACTTATTCACTTATCCAGCTTCACAATAGTCGCCATTATTGGTATTTGAGGAAACATCGCGTCTGTTGATGCCGATTTCTTTAAGGTAGTTCGCCGCCGCTTTTGTGACTTACTACCGTAGTCTAACAATCTCTGAATCGGATTTTTGAATTCAAAAGACATTGCTAATGAGAAGGGCGATTTTTAATCGTGTTCGTTTTCCAGCTACAATCGGCTTTGTGTTAGCAGACAGAACTGAAGTTACAATGCCTTTTTTAGATGACCGTGTGATCATGACATTAACTATGATCAACACGATCACCCTCAAAAGGCGGTTTTGAAGTCAATGACTGCTAACACGGTTGAGTTTCAGTTAATCTATAGTTACCGAATCCATTCGTTCCAGAATCAAACGACTGCCCTTCAAGCAGATTAGCGAATGAAATACCACCGTTACAGAACAGATTTTGAATACAAGATCATCATCTCCTTCCAACATCGGCACTTAAAGCCTTTTCAACAACTTCCTAGACTGTATCATCCCCAGAATTCCGAAAACACTGAAATATCCTATTCCGGGACCCGACATAATCGAGGCAACGTGCTATTTGTCTTATCTCGCGGTGTTGGTCCACCTGGATGGCATCCTTGTTCCCTCCCCTCATTTTCCTTTGCCAATTTGCTTAAATGATAGTAGCTTCACCCAGAAGCATATGTCTCGAACCTCGACCGTAGGCAATCCAGCCCAGGTGAACAGCTGCGTGGTTCATCAAACTTTCGGTGCCATTTTGTTAATCCCTGCTTACTAGTAATTTTTCTTCTGCTTTGAATCATTGCCCCCAATGATGATTAGTACTATCTACCGTCGCGGCGCTAATGGTACTATGCTAGGTAGGTCTCGGGGTTGTCATTTTAATGATGCTGCCGATGGAGTTAATTATCTTGTCGTCTTGGGTGAATTTATGTATCCACTTAATCTTTCTCATTCAGGTGAACAAGACCTTGTAAATGTGCCATTCAGGTTCGGCAAATGTCACAAACGCTGGCTTCGAAGGAGGTATGGCTAAGTGGGTGTTTAAGATGAGGTCGTGCGCGGTTTCGGTAGTTTGAAAAGAAAATCGGATTCTTATTTTCGGTATTGAAAAGCTAAAAAAAACTAAAACGTGACATAACCGCGATTGAATGAACGCTACTTCCCATTATCTTCTCTTTCAGACGCTTTTTACGTCGTTTCTTTCATTATTGAACTTTTTTATCATTAGAAAAAAAACTTTCACTGATTCATCCCCAATTTTGCAACATCTTTTTCGAACCGCTGTCACACATGTCACTTTCATTTCAGTCGTGGAAGCTAGAGAACAGATTTGATCAGAGCACCTTGCACATGTCTTCCCGACATATATGTTAGTATTTCTGTAATACACTGCGCAACTTTTTCTTCATATTCGACAGCGCCCTTTGCAGTGTTTCGCGATAGAGAGCCTCTCGTGACAGCCAATGGCGGCCGGTGAAGCAGGCGGTTCCGCCTCCTTGGGATAAGCCCCGCCCCCGTAACTCGCAAGTCAATTAGCCAATGAGCAATGACTTCCGTCTCGCAGATCCTCCACCCTAGGACAAGTAGGAAAAGTCGTTGTCGCTTGCAAAAGAGCTTCGGGACACAGAAGCTTCAGTATTTTTGTCCGTTTTGGCACTACTTGCCTTGTTGAGGGTATCAGCCTGAAGCATGGAGATGGGGCGCGACAAACAATTGGATGCTGCCAACGAACAGTGTGTCCCTCCCTCTGCTTCGACACTCTTCTGTCTCTTCCGAGTCGTCTCTGACGGAGGGCTGTCTCCGTTTTTACTTTAAGTTATCGGCGCTATTTTTCATATTAATTTGTTCGCGAACGCGATTTATGAGCACATTAACCAAACCTATTAACAGCGTGATTTTGATTCATAACCCCATGTTGTTTTGTTTCGCCCATCCCTTTGATCCCCACAAACGAGGTGCCTCCGCGATTGATAGGCTCATTTATCAACCCAAGTCTTCCCTCCCAGTGTGCCTATGGCAACTCACTCACCGAAACACACTTGTTGGTGCCGAGTGAGATAATGAAAAATGAATTCATTTGCAGTGCTTGCCCGCTCGTATGGGCGCTGATTACTTCCGATCCCATCTTGAGACAGCTAATATCAGTCCCAAGATGACGTCACGTGATACTGCCGTTATGTATCCGGCAACCGAGTCACGAAACACGGCATCTGATGGTTCCTCTCCGAATACACATCAGGATAACAATAATCACTTTTTCTATGCTGCATCCCAAAGTCATTCGCCTTACTACCCTAATGGTCTCGCCACCGCCGTGACTCCCAGCTTACAGTCGGCCACCAATGCTAGTCAAGATTCATCCAGTTACAACATGTCAACTAATTTGACCGCCAATTCAGCCGATTCGGTACGTTTATTTTTTCCTTTCCAACTTGTCAACGCATCCATAACCACTCATATTTTTTCAAATTCATTGTCTTCGAACTGTCTGTGGTTCCCCTTGTCGGTGGACCGTTCATAATTCATTTTTTCGAAGGGCAGTGGGTAAAATAATCGAAATCAACCCTATTTAATGTCTCAGTTTATGATTAATGGCGTCGTCGACGGCGTGCTTCCCCTCTCAGTGTCGGAGACTTGACGGTTGTCGATGCTTTGAGCGACTGCTGAGGCCCTTTTTGATTAGCAGAAAAAAATCAATTACTCACGACTTGATGCTTGTTTTGAAATGACATCGTTCCACAAATAATAATATCGGTTTGGCCCAGCTTTCTTGCGGTTTTTTACCGTGATTTTTCGACCGTATCCCTGGATTAACTGTTTACTTTCACTATTTGTTCATGGTGATTTATTCGCCCGTTTATTTCCATCATATTTCACTGGTTGTCGGTTTTACGATGATCTTTCCGACATCCATTTAAGACAAAAACTTTTGACGATCACTTTGCAACACCCTACGGCACCCATCTTTGTTCGAGACACAGACCGTCTCTCAGGGCATTTGCTTTGGTGGCAGGCTTCCCGTAGCTCCTTTATCCCCCCTGTCTCTATGCTTATCCCCTGCTATCTCATAAGGTCTGTCTTCTTGCAAGCTGGGCGCCCTTCTCTCTTTTCACTCCAACGTCCGTTGGCTACAGAATGATTAATGGGCGTGGGCAGTTTGCGCCGCGGTCAGGACGCGCGCTTCGAGGCAAAGAGTCGCCGAGTCAACATAAAAAATTTCGTCGTTGTTCACTATTTTTTGTCTTTTTTCAACCCGTTTGGACCACGTTTTGTCAGTCTTTAACCGCAATGGCGGTAAAATGTGACAATGGGGTCAAAAATACGGGTAGAAAGACAAATCAGGCGGTCGACAACGACAGTTACAAGTAAAGCGATTGATTAACGCCAATTTGACCTCATTAAGCAGCTGATTAGCTCCACTACCTCTCGTTGTTAAAAAAAATCAATCACGGAATCACATCCAAGAATAACAAGCGGATAAACAAGGTTTTTTTTAGAAAAGCGTCTGTGCGTATGGCGGTCAATCATCTTCAACGGGTGCCGAATGGCCAGGAGAATGTAAGAAAGAAGACGATGCTGAGGACAAGAATAATGTTGCACAACTATATCCCTGGATGACACGAGTTCACTCTACAACGAGTAAGTTTTTACAGTTCCACGGGTGCAATTGACTTTTTCGAGGGACCATTTGAATAATCTACCTCGGCGATCTGTCGCTACCGTAGACCTGCGTTGCAGCCAGCCCTCTTGCGCATAGGTCCGCGGGCGCTTAAACTCACTTTGAAGAGGAATGGGAATATTGATTTATTTGAGCATTATTTTTGAAAAGTTACATTTGACCTGATGTTTTTGATAAGGGAAGTTTTTATTTTCGGGCGCCTAAAATCATAAATCAATAACTGTATTTTCATTTTTTTTAATAAAATTTCTATTATTAGTAGTTTCCCCCCTTTCATGATCAAAAACAAACAGATCCCTTTATATCGCATTAACTAAATCATTGTGATTAACAGAAGATAATTTACAAGCGCAGACGTTTACGACTTCGCCACGCGGAGTCGTCGCATCCCATCAGCTGGTGACGCGTTTATGGTCGGACGTCCATCGTTCTGTTTTGACAAGGCTTCACATTTGTGTTGTTTATTGTTACAGGCTGAACGGGGTCTATTTATCAGTGCGAGGCCATTGCCAAGATCTAGCACCTGGTGACAGGAAGACGAGATTGACCGTAGCCTCTGGTCTCGGCGAGGCACGCATCTCAACGTAAATCTTCTATCTTAACCCAAGACACGGACTGCTCTTTGGCAGCGATGGCACATAACTCGCCGTCTACGATTTATGACCGACAAAAAGGAGCTTTCAATGTTAGCCATAAATTGCTACTGAGTGTCAAGAGCGCTGTTCACTTAACTTTAAGATGGGGATTGGCGATTTATACGCGATAGAAAGGGAAACAATCAACTTCCAACCGTGTCTACGGTTGTAGTATTTCTTCGACTTTTTGTTTCGAAGGGGTTGCGTTTCCGCGGGTTTCCATGATCAACAGGGTGCAAAAACTTTGGAAAAAACTCGCTTCTAACGAGACAGACAAGTTTAAAGTAAAGTAAACGCTCATCGTTCTGCACTTTTAGATTCCAGTCGAGGTGAGAAACGTCAACGTACCGCGTATACTCGGAACCAAGTTCTGGAGCTGGAGAAAGAGTTTCACTTCAATCGGTATCTTACTCGCAAACGCCGCATCGAGGTAGCTCATTCGTTGATGCTGACTGAACGACAAGTCAAAATTTGGTTCCAAAATCGACGAATGAAACACAAGAAGGAAAACAAGGATCGACCACCGAGTGCTCAAAGTGCGCAATCACTGGTGAATGTGGCAGCAGCCCACGCAAGTGCGCTTGCAGCCCATCACCATCAAATTTCAATGTCACAAGCTGTCGCAGCAGCAATGCAATTTCAACAAACTTCGACTGCAATGCCCTTCCATCACTATCCACCGTTTCCTCCCAACTTTCTTCTGACGAATAAGCACAGCTAAAGATCCTCTGGTTACCAACGGTTTTAATCAATCTCTTCCAATTTTGTCACCGATTCATTTCCGATTATTGAAGTTTTAATTTCTTTGCATAACAAGTTGCACTTTTAATTAATACTTGCATAAATTTTGAAGATCTGATGCTGATTAACTGTGTAATATGTCAGTGATTTTCACTTTTTTGTGTTCGTGAAAATCTTATCACCGAACCCTTTCCCTTTTGTATGTCCCTACTGCGTCGCAATGTGGAATGTCCACCCATATGAAAGTTACACAGTATGTTCGCCTTGAATCAATGAATCCATAGATCTTTGTTTGTGTGGTGATGATCATTTGTTTGACAAATATAATAATCTGGAATTATTGAAATAACATACTGTAGCAAACAGTAGGACCGTGCCATAATTTAAAACTGGTGGCTTAAAAGGAAGATTCTCTGTTTTCAAACTTTTGATGTGTGCAATAGCAATTTGTAGTGCTTGTTCCTGTTTCTTATTTCCTTGTGTAAAATTTTCACCTTCATCTTAATATTATTTCCATCCGTGTGCTCATTTTCATATTTATTAGCTGTGTAATCAATTTTGCGGTATTTCTGAATAAATGATAAACATGAACGTGGCCAAGTCGAGGTTTTTGTTGTCAGTTTAATTTGACACGGCTGTAAGTTATCGCTTTTCGACATGGAACAGGATGCTTGTCGGCACTGCTCGAATCTGTTTTTTTGCCAATGTCACCCAAATTGCCGACAGATGATTAAGCGATGGTGGTGACGACAGGGGCGACCAATGACGGCTAAACAAGCCTTGCGCGCTGCAAGCCCAATGGCCCGGCAATCTTCGATGGCAACACTGCCACCCCCTGACTGCCATTAAACATGCATAGAATGAGTGGTCTATGAAAAGGCATCAATGTGCATGGATTACGGTGTCCTTGCGGACTGAGGGGTCTTTGGGGGAAACAGCCGCATCGAAGTTATCCCCTCATCAAAGCGAGGGATAGTCGATAAAGCTAGCTTTCATAGCATTTGCCGGCTCAATTTTTAAGAAGACGGTAGTACTGCCGCTAGTTAGTCATCCTACTACTACCCATGTAAAAACACTCAAAAAGCAAATTTGAGGTACAGTCTAACAGCGACGAGGGCCTTGAAAAACGCAACACTGAGTATCTCCTGAACGATCCGACCTTGTCGCTGCCAAAAACTACTCACAGGGTAGCGTCATTATAACAAAACACAGACTGAGCGCATGACAACGAGATTACGGTAAGACGCCCCGCTGAAAACGACAACGAAATGAGGCAAGCCACTTTTCAACAAATCTGAAGCAGATGAATATGGAATCCGGAAAATCAATGATCTACATTTGAAGTACCCGTTCCAGTGTTTAACCGGATAATAAAAAGGCATTTGGGAGCTTTATAAAAACTTGGCATTATGGAAGCGGCAAAATAAAAAGTCAAACAAAACGCAACTTTTTAAAAAAAAAGGTTACTGTAAACGATAGAAATTCCATAAAAGAACGGAAGAACCGTTGATCAAACGTATAGTAAGTTAAACGATACATTCGAACCTGGTGAAAGTAAACTTCGTCAATCAGATTTAAGAAATTTGTGATGCGGCTTGTCTTTGAAAACCGTGTCTAGATACCGTGGCTTTTGCATGGCTGTAACACGGAAGAACCAAACGATGAGCTGGATAACGCGATAGCAATATTTATGATGAACACATCTCGAAGCGACCGATTGGGCTGTTACAAAGCTAATCTACGCAAATGCGTTTAGAGCCACCGTGGCTAACCATGTCGCATTCCTACTCAAAATCAAGCGTTGGCGGAGTGAAACTGTACCATTTGTAACGTTGTCAACGTTAATAACGTTTTGCAAGCCCAGAGCATAAGTGAAAATAAACCTAGTCTGATGCCGATCCGGTGGCTCTGGAGAAAATCTGCACGCTAAAGAAAACTCACTCCATTGATATACTAAAATCAGGTTTGCAGATATTACAAGTTTGGATAAAGAAATGCCTTTCGGTGACGCTTCATCTGTATTGCTCAAACTCTTAGTTTGAAAAGCAACCTTGTTTAAAACAGCATCAAAACCAGGTAAAATCATGGTTAACACCCGTGTTTTAATTTTGCCGCAGGAGAACCAATAATGGAGCCATTATTGTCCTTTCATTAAGCCTTTATTGAAATAGAGTTTTTGTTTGTAATCATTCACTAAAAGCTACATTAAAGTGAATCATTTCCTGCAGACGTCTGCCATAAACCATCTCAAAATTTATTGCGTCTTAATGGTTCTTTGAAACGAGCGACCACACGGAACGTAATAAAAAAGAGCGTCAAAACTAGAATTATCAGAGGACGGAAGTGGTGGATATAAAAAGCGAAACGGCATGAACGCCCAATAATCAACCCGTTACCTAACTGTCAATTGGCCACAGATAACGCGCGTGAACCTTGTTTAAACAAAATCAGCAAAAAACTGCCGTATATGTTGAAAAAGCTGGGTGTCAATCAGTTTTAAGTTTTTCATTAACAGAAAACAAGTAGTAAGCGATGCAGTAGACTGAGAAGCGTTACTTTTTCAACCATTTAAGGCAAAACTCTCCCGGGCAAACCATCCCCGACACGTCATGGGTGCACTGCTCTGCACAAAGAAGAGCTGATGAAAACTACAGTATGACAACCTTGAATTCAACTGGCGCACTGCGATGGTTAAGTCACCCGGGACTTGGAGGGAGTGGGGGGATCAAACTCAATGTAACGGAACAGAAATGAGACATACTGTAGCCGCGAAAGAGGCTAATGAGCTGAAGAATTAACATAAACCGTATGGTTTGAAAAGTCTAGCATCCTATGGAATCGAAATAAATGATGTGCCGCGCAACGATGGCATTGATCCATGAAGACAGCCGGCGAATTGCAGGCTGATGATGTGAGAGGAGCAGATTTTCAGCAGGACGATTACTATGGTACGACACATTTGAAGATGAGCTTCGCCCATCCCACTTTTTGCAACCCAAGTTATCTTTTCGCCCAGATCGACCGACCAGAGGGCTTCCATTCTCGCTGAGCCATAATTCTTTTAGCGCCGTTGAGAGCGACACCCGTATATCACGAGCTGTCCAAGAACGTCGTTGTCGATAGTCCGCAGTGCGCGTGCTTATTCTTCTCCAAGCGGTACACTCAATCGGAGCATGATTTGTGGTAGGCAAATATTGTTGGTTGTTCTTCTTTGCTCTAGTTTACATCAGCGCCACGAGTCGGCACTAGAGCCCCACGCAAGGGGGTGCCAGACACGCTGACGGGCTGTACAAGTTTGTTCCTTCCTTATTCCCCGGTGTCCCCTTTCCAAATTCCAAAATGTCGAATTTTTCCAATTTTATTCTTGTCTTATACCTTAGAAGGTCAACTCAACAGAGAAAGTTTTAAAAGCTTAAACAACAATAACAACATTTTCGATCTTCTGCTGGAACCAAAAAACCAAAAACGATTAGAAAAGACGTGTCACTGGATGGGAGAATCCGACGTAGCACATCGGGCAATCACAGAAACAGAATGGGATCCAAAGAAGGCCAAGCTCGGGTATGGTAGTAGACGGATGAAACGCAAAACGAGTTCAAACTTGGCGCATGCAAGCGACAATGAACTACGCCGGGGGTCTAAACACGCAATTACGGTAAAGTAAAAGACTTACAAAGGCCGACAAGGTTTGAAAGACCGCTACAAGAATTTTAGAAACAAAAAAAGTTAACATAACAAAATGGTCCGTACAACAAGGAAAACAAAAAGGACCGATTGAGAGTTAAGGCAAAAGCATAGGATTTAGCAAGACTAATGAAGCTTTATATCAAAAATGTAAATTGAACGTAACTAGTATGATTGGTTTTGCGGACATGGTGAAATTTGAAGAACCAAAGATAACTCATTCATCCAATTCAGAGTATTATGGAAAAGATAGGAATAAAGCACGGAAAAGTAAGATGCATCGGCCATGAACACCATACAAAACTAGCAGCTGACTAAACATGAATCTTCTCAGCGAAAGGCCCGATGCCTCGGATAAGAAGGTCGATGACCATGGAGGACACTGAAATCGGCCTTGCCGTAGCTGTTAATTTGTATGCAAGGCCGATAAGAGGATCAACCATGACAGAGGGACGTTTAAAAACCCGCAAAAATACAATGAAATAGCGATTCATGAAGATGATCCACACCCAGATCGCTTTTAAACAAAAAAAGATACAGAGAACTAACAATACTTAACGCACAAAGTTTCTGCGGAACAGATACCAGTAACGCCAAACAAAAAAAGAAAACAACTTTACATCACGAACGATCAAAACACATCATTAGTGTGATCACCAAGACAGTTTTAGGGCGTTATAATCTGCCACAGGTGTACCGGGCAGACGGTACGGATTATGTACAAAACGGCGGCTAAAGCCAACATGTTAAGCCAGAAAGTGCAGTCAACGCACGTGAAACAAAAAGTATCAGCAAGAAAACGCGGCAGGAACCCAAATTAAACTTTTTACATTTATACGGAATCTTATTAATCATCACCACGCTTAGCGCAGATCACAACACAGCCCCAAAAGCCGAAATAAACAATAAATTAAAAAAAAGCATAAACAGTATTATTACAAAACAGCAGATAGACCAGAAGAAACCAATCGAATCACTTTGTGAAAATTAAGAAAATGAAAAACTTGAAGGTTGAAAAGATGTTCAAAATCGAAGAAAATAGAAAATGAAGACAAGAAGAGGTGGAGCTGCGAAGGAAAGCACGAACTAGCATGAGAACGTCCAGAAACCGGGCTTTTAAAATGGTACAACAACAAACAACTAGACTTATAATCAAACAACATGTCTAGTCCCGCCTCAGACTATGACATAGAAACAACGCAGCGCCGCCATAAGACATGCAACGTGCCTAGTAAAACTTAACGACCATTAACTATTTAAAAAAACAACAATTAAGCGAAGTGCCGAAAAATCAAAAAGAGCTCTTAGAATCCGCGACAATGATGTTTTGAATCGACGTGGTTGATGACTGGAGATTGGAGGGGTTGCACTATCTAGCAGATAGGCAAAGGCTGGGCATAACGGTACAGGTAGAGGCGGTAGTCCTTACTGGCCAAAACGACGGAACCATCATCGACGAGGGCCATGTCGAAGCATTGGGCATGCTTGACTTTGCTCTCGAGAGCGTTGAGCATGTTGCCTTTCTGAAAGGTTGTAATTTTAAATGGTTAAATAATGACTATGATTCACAACGAACCTGGTCAAAGATGGTCAAATTGAAGTTGTTGTGATTGTCAGCGACAATGACTTCACCAAGCGAGTTGATTCCTACGCCAATGGGGTAGTTCGTGATGCCTTCGCCGCCGATTTGACGCAGGTATTGACCCTCGTAGTTGAAGACCTTGATGCAGTGGGCACGGTTGTCGCTGATGAGGATTTCATTGTTGGGGGTCGCACAGACGCCGTTCGGGAACTCGAGGTATCTCGAACAGCTGAACTTTTGAAGCACATTGCCAAAGGCGTCGAAGATGATGACACGCATGACCTTGCATTCAACGACAATGATACGGCCCTGGTGATCGACGCAAACACCACGAGGATGCTGGAGGATGTTGGCACCAAACTTGCGCATGAATTGACCGTACTGGTTGAACACTTGAATCTGGTGGGTCGGTGAACGCTCGGTGACGATGAAGTCGCCGGTGACACGGTTGACGGATACACTGAAAAGGGAGAAGGTAAACGTGTGAAACTAATAAAAGCACTCGAACACTTACCGGTTGGGGTAGAGAAGCTGACCATCACGCTTGCCACACTCGCCAAACTGGAACTTGAAGCGACCTTCCTTGTCGAAGACTTGGATGCGATGGTTGTTCGTATCAGCAACGATAATGTCATTCTGGTTGTTGACGGCTACGCCACTGGGCTCCGTGAATTGACCTTCAATGACTCCGAATTCACCAAACTTGCAGTAGTAGATCATCTTCTGGCGCTTGATCTGCGAACGTGGAGGATACAGTTGGAAGGGTAGAGACTGCGACAGCTGATCCATGTCATTTGAAACAACCAGGGAGTTCAGACTGTCATCAATGTGGCCCCAGACCTTGTCGAAGTTGACGACGCCGGTATCGTTGGACATACCGCCAGCAGGCGCACTGGTACCAAGCAAGCAAGATGAGTTGCCATTCAACCCGTTGAGGCCATTAATACCGTTATGGTACGGCTTGATGTCGTAGTTACCAACACCATTGGTGATCGTTGGTGAGCCAAGGTTCGTACGCGACGATGATCGGTCCATCGATCGGCTGATGCTGGTGGCATGGGGGAGGCTTGAGCTCAATGGCGAAGAGCTATCACCACTTCCCAGACCATTGGTCAACGGTGCTTGACCGATAACATGACTATCCACACCGGTACGGCTCAGAATCTCGGCCAGACCAGTGCGAACCTGCTCCGCCTGGAGGAGATGAACGTCCAGTCCTGAGAAGAGTTTATTCAGGCTTTCAATATCCACGTTGAACTTCAAAAAAGACTCAATACGTGTGTCAATCAGGGGCTTGAACACCATAATCTCAGTCGGCGACGAGTAGTTCAACAAACGACGAGTGAATTCAATCATTTGGGACATCTTCTTCGCGACGCGTTGAACTTCCTTGTCCATGCCAGCGAGGGCCAACTGTTTCAGGCCAAATTTGGATTCAAGATCTTTAATCATGATTTGACGCATTTCTTGAGCCATGTTGACGACCATGTTGCAGGATTCGTTGATCAGCGACAGAGCATGCTGGTGGCTCATGTGCAATCTGCTCTGGGTGCTGTCGATGATGCGGAAGCTTTCGTGCACTTCTTGTTGCTTCTTTGCGGCTTCATTAACCAAGTGTTCCATTCGTTGAATCTGCGAATCAGCAATGGATTCAATCGGCTCAATCTCATGGGCTGGCTGAATATGATCAGTCAACGTGCAGTCGTAGCAGATGGCAAGGTTGCAGGTTTTGCAGAAGAAGCGCAACGGTTGAGAACGATGCTCGAGGCAACGGCAATTCGTCTGTTTGGGTAGGCCGGTGTTGGACTTGCTGCTCGTCGCACGTTCAGGAATCATCTCAACAACATGGCTTTCGAAGCAATGCATGTATTCATGCGCGACTTTGCACATGTTGCACAGATGGCCGCAAGTTGTGCAATTCGCCGACACCTGATCGCCTTGCTTGCAGTTGACGCACGATGGCTCGTTGTTGTTTGTGTTCGATGGCTAAAAAGGCACCTTTTAACTCAATTTTTTAGGTTTGAAACAATTCTCACCGCTAGATCTGTAGGCGGGCTCGTTGTCCGAGGCGGCGAAGATCCCGTACTACTGGGCGATCCAAAGATGAGACCCTTATCCTCGGTGGGGGTACCAATCGGCTTCGGCGGACTGTCTTCATCGCTGAGGTTGGCATTCGCTTGCGACCGTCGGTCACAGATGTTCTGCAGTCCATAGTCGTTGAGGAGCCCATCGATGCCGAGTTGGGGAGTCAGAAGCGTCTCGCCATTGCACACCGGACAGGTAACACGGTCTTCCCGCGACTGATTCAGCTCGAGGCAATGCTTGCAGAAACTGTGGAAGCAGGCTAGCACCTTTGGATTGGTGAACTCATGCATGCAGATCGGGCACCTTGTTTCTGTCATCGCCTGAAAAGCGTAATCGTTGATAAAATAAGTTCATTTTATATATAAATTTCAGAAATCTCACCTGAGCAATCGGTGGCGGCGTCGGCGCGAGGCCAAAAGATCCCGTAGTCATCGAATTTGCGTTTGTAACTGAAAAGGCATCCATTATTATATCATCAAAAAAGCTAAAAACCACAACAACAATCTCAACTGAACACGTTTTGCACTGCGTGAACAGAGCGAGAGTGTCCTGTGTGTGGGGAGCGAGAGGGGGGTCCAAAAAAGAGATCAACCTCCAAGGGCTAACCTGGCACTTCGAGACTTGACTCGCACCAATTAAGTGATGAAAAGGATGCACTTCGAGAATGGTGACAATCAGACAGTCCGATAATGCACATGTAGCATGTTTAGTGGGGATTTAGAGCCAAATATAACAAAATAACACCTACTTGAGATGGACTGCGGCACCTGTCGGGCCATCGATGAAAAGATCAAGGATATGTCGTCGTTGGTGACTGTGTTGTTGGAGTAGTAGTCCAAATCCTGCTCACCCATCTTGTCATCTGCAAAGAAACTCTCGCTGAGTATGTTCTGCTCGCGATCTTCCGCCTTTGAGGTGCGGGTTGCAGCGTTGCGGGCGGTCTACCCCGTGGGATATATATTTTGACTAGATCCACATATTTGCACTTTTTTCAGAAAAAAATTTTGTATATATGCATGCGGGTGCCGTTTGATTACTGTTAATGGGTTGATCGTTACACGTAACTGTGTTTTCCATTCTCGCCCAAAAAATCTATGTACGAGCAGTGACTAACACGAAGACAATGCTTGCCTCGCTCGCGATCAATTTGCCACCCGCGCGCGTACGCGCTTTTTTTTGTTCACAGCAGCGTGCAGACTTGCGGCGCCCAGTTAGGTGCAATGTCGGTTGTTTTTCAGCTGCTCCTTATGCCATGTGGGAAGTGGGCCTCCAAAATGCTAACGAAAAATCTCCCAAGTGACGACTTCAATACCCCCGTCTCAAAAGTGTTATTCGGTTCATGTCAAAAACCCGTTTTTGCAATTAGCTGTGCAAAAAAATCCAAAAAACAAATCCTTTTTCACGGATAAATGGCTGCAGATAACTGGCTCAACAATTAAACTAATCAATGCAAATGTGCGTGAACAAAGCCGCCGACAAGAAGGTCTAATCCCAAATGTATTGAATCTGCTTCCAGAAGACGGCGACAAAGTACGTCTTTGTCGTCATGAGTGGGATTCATAAAGTAGACTAAATAAGCGGATTTAACGGGCATCGCGCGATCACGGATTGGTGGATAAGTGCAGCTTAGAAAAGCACTCCTTCGCAGAGTCGCAAACACGTTGATTACTGACCAAAATAGCGCTTTGCAACCGTCATGCAAATAGTGAACAAATCAATTGATTATGCACTTTGAGTCATAGGCGTCTTGTTTTAAATTTCATTTTCGCTTCAAGTGGTGCTTTGTTTGACCACTATACGCCAACCCAACATCTAAGTCGGCGCAAACATGAACTATCGACGGAAATGAAGCGAAAGGCCCTGGAGCACCGAGCTCCGGTTACATGCGTAGAGCCTCAATGGCTAACTGGAAGTGCTATACTTTCGATTACGCCATCAAAAAGTAACTTGTGACAATGTCGTTGCTGGAATTGCGCAGACTTCCGTGAAACGTACTTTTAACACACTTTTGGAGGGCAAAGCGGATGAGAACACTCTTGAGCTAGTTAGCTAAATCGCTAATGAGAAAACTAATCGTCGACAAAGCGGGATAGATTCGACTTACGGATTAACTGGGGGCCCCTATCTACGCTACTCGGGTTTTTTTAATAAACAATATACGAAAATGAATTTGGAAGACTTCCTATGCATGCCATCCGCCGAAACATGCCCGTTTTTTTGAGGACAGTTTAAAAGGGCAAGCATAGGAACCGCTGACTGAGTCAGCCGAGACGACGCAGCATGGCCATGAGACTGAGGCAGAGACGTTAAGCTGCCATGTGTAGGCAGCTGCTTCTTTGCGAACTTTTATGGTAAACGCATTTTTTGCTGATTCACCTAATGCTGATTGTTCATCTTTTTGACTGACAAAAGGGTCTGAGAACGGCATCAACAACTGATTACTTCAAAGCTAAGCCGGAAGTGACTTTGATTTTCTATGCACCTGGTAAGCGAGACCTTCGTGTTTTGATGCCTTAGGCAAAACACGCCTATCGTATTTGCATTTTCGTGTATGTTCGGCGGCATAGTGCATTCAAATACGGAAAGGTGAGCCGTAAAGGGTAATGCACATTAAACAAGGACAAGGCGCCATGGGTGGGATTGCCTAAATGGTAGCATGCGAGCGGGAATTTTTCGATTTCAGTCTGACACAACCAGTAACAATGCAGGCTTTGCAGTAAAGTGAAGCAAGGAGCAGGAACAAAGAAAGTCAGATGACGCAAAATATTTTCATTAAAGTTCCGTCAACACAAAACTTTTCAGTGCTTGAGAACGAATCGACACGCAGATATAAAGGGGGTTTCACTGACCGCGATCAGTGCACCAAAACAGCTTTACAACCGAACGTGCAAATGTTAGCTTAGTTTAGCTTTCCTGACTACGCGGAAGAAGTTGTTTGCTAAGTTTATGCATGTTAACACGCCACTGTTTCTACGGACTATTCAAAGTTTTGAGGCTGAACAGAGCGGTATGGCCGTTTTTACGCTGACACAAGACGTAAATGAGACTTTTTTACAAGTCTTGAGACAGATTAAGTCGGGTAAGTTAATAGAAATTGATAAATAATATGTGGTACCGCAAATTGTATACAAAAAACTGCGCGAATTGAGATAATTATAAGGTAACACTTACCAAAGTTCCACAAAAGAGAAGTCGCTGAGTCCATGATCTTGTTGCTGACTAAAAAGGGGGTAACAACTTAATCATCGGTACAGCCAAAGTGATCGGTAACGCATTCCCATGTTCGATCACCACAAAGGAAGTGGGCACGCGAAACACGTACTACGTATTTAAATGTCATCCGGGTAAATAACGTCTTTCGTGACGAGTGGCGACCACACACGGACCGGGCCGCTTGCAAAATGCGGGAAAAACAACGCGTGATAACACGATCTGGGAGCGGATACGTACGCCCCTCGAGGTAGATGTTAAACGAGTTTGAGTGGGAAATTCGGTTGCGCGATCACTCAGCTTCCAAAAAAAGAAGCTGGATCCATCAAAAAGGGAAAGGGAACTACATAACAAACTACTGTCTCACCAAAAATGGACATGTACATATAAATAAATACGCGAAAAGGGAAAGTAATACGGAAACGTGTAAAACTTTTTAATCACTTCGAGTAAACGTGAAATTACCAAAATCAGGTCAACAAGCAATCCAAGTAAATGAATTTAGTACGTAAAATACATACCGCAATTTCAGTTGTCGCTTGTCACATGCCGAAGCAGAGTTAAAGCAAAAAATTGGTGAAATGCTTTTGGAGCTGCCGCAAAAAAGGAGACCCGCAACTACCCAAAGCAATTTTGTTAGTGCTCTCGGGCCTCGCCTAACACATTAGTCCTTGAGAAAAAAAGAAACAAGCTAGAAAGTAAGAGTATAAAAAAGACATAACAATCCCAGATCGCTTTGTGATCCAGCAAAGCGGGCCTTTGATCCGAAGCGAGGAGACCGATTTGATGACCTTAAATAGCCATCCATGGATGACTCGGAGTGGGTTGCGCGGGTCAGAAAAGGCAATCGAGGGTCGCTAATAAAAGAGCAATAAAGGTAAAGTCATGGCGGCGATATTTCGCTATAATAAAAACGCGGTTGGTTGGATCGAAGAAACGTCTTTTTCCAATCATGGAAAAAAAGCTGGTTGCACTTTTGCACGTAAATGAAGGAAATTCGAACGAACAGCTAGCATTATGCGTGAGGGGGAAACGCTGAACACGCACAATGCTTCAAATCAAAATCAGCAGATGGCGGGTTGTTAGAAGCTCGAGACTAACACGTGTAAACAAGGTCAAGTTGAACTGGAATCCATTCATCCTCGTGCGGTTGGTAGAACGCATGGACAACGTCAAAAGTCGTCGAATACGTTCTGGAATGTCCAGGGAGAACGAGAGCGCGATGAAGGCGTGTCGGCCGAGAGGGAAAGAGCAAGCGAGAGTCCACACGTTTCGACGTGAGGTCTTCCCAGACCGGTGTTGCAGTTTTCACAAAACGCGAGTACCCGACCCGACACATGGCCATTGTGAGCAAGTCTGTTTTTCCACTTTTTCATCGTCATGCTAGACGATGAAGCTTATTTGTTTTTGTCCCCTGGGAAAATAGTATAAAAATGATACTACTCATAACATGATTGTCTCCGTTCCTTGTGGTACCCCCTACCCCCATCAATCATAAGCACTAGGCCGTCCGGGGTCGCTCGAGGTCAGTGTGATGCTTTTCTGCATGTGCCTCGGATCATTTATTAACTGTTCGCATTACATCATCACGGCGGCATCGACCTTTACAGCTATCAAAAAAACAACCACAAGGATCCCGGTCAATATAAAAAGTGGCAAGACGGAGCTTGTGCCCCCAGGACAAACACCAAGGATGAGGCATAAGCAATGGTCGGCGAAAGCTGACTCGACCCGGTCTTGAGGGCAATTCACGTATGTCTATGGCGCCGACATCATGTGCTCGTTTCTGTAGGCTTTCACACTGATTTCGGAAAGCGAGAATGACTACTTTCCCTTTTCCCCTACGTCTTAATCCTGAGGGTTTGAAATTTCGGAAAGCAAGATGAGCAAAGGAGGGGGGAGGCTTTTACTGAAACAAAACTTTGTGTAACAGTCATGCTGTAAAACACCGCTTTGCAGTTTTTTCAACTTTGTCGCGACGTTGACGTCCGTCTTCACCTCGAAGGCACTTGGCCCTCAATGAAGCACGTAAAACCGGTCGTCAGGCAGTAAAACAATAGGCTTTCATGGAAACGAAGTTAAATCAAAATTCGCACAAACAGAAATATCAACGTGTGAAAAGTTGTTTGCCATCACTGACTGTCAACCACACCCCTGCTTAGGTTTGACCAGTCTGCATAGCACCCCTTCTCTGTTCGTTCTCGTCTAAACAAACCAAAGCTAAAAATAATAAACAGTAATTTCAGCTCATTCGGTTTCGTTGCAATCACAGCGGAGAAAAAGCTATGCGTTGTTTCCTTTTTTCTGACAGTTGTTTTTACGAAATAATATCAGCAAATTTTTTTTCAGTTTTCTCGTAACGGCACAATACAATTGCGGTTTTTAAGCTAACTATAGTCGGAGGGTCGTAGACGCCAAAGTGGAGCAAAATACGAGCTCAGACGAGGATGTCGTTGTTGCCGTCTCGACATGCAGCCGAGCGAGAATACTTTGCGCTTTCGTATCCAAACAAAAAACGGAAATTTTACAGATGGACTTAAACGGTTAACGGGCGAGAGCAATAGCTCTGGATGTCGGGCTTAATAAATGGTCCATCAACTCGAGACCAGACAGGCTGGGCCAAGGTTCGAGGCCTGAGACGTGAAGCTTCGACAGGACAGGGAAGTCAGAGGAGAAACGTGACTATACCGAATTCGGATCGAAAAGCGGTGAGACCAATTCTTGGCCTATCTATTCGTGGTGTGATGAACATGCATGCATGATTACTGCAGGCGTTTTTTACCTCCATCACTCGTCACAAAGGCAAAGACCCCCAAAATTTCAGCCAGTTTCCCCAGTAACACGACCGACAACAGTAAAAAGGGCAATCTGAGGCGTAGCAACGAACGGTACGTGCCTCAGGCAATGGGGAAGAGAAAGTGAAGAATCTATATTTTGAAGAATTGGAAAGCAGAGAGGGGGAAGAGCACTCCGAATTCCGTATACAACCTGCAAAGGGAGACGGCGAGAGAGTTCAGGAAGCAAGATGTCGCAATTTCTATGGCTCGTGCCGGAATGGCCCGTTCTCCGGGAACGAGCACTGAGGCGTCCCGAGGCAAGCCAAACAAGTGTGCCAAATCTTTGGTTATAGGCGTCGGACGGCGTGCGCGCCACCGATGTGGCCAGCCCAATGTTTAGATGGACATAACAGTATTGGCGTTTCGTGGGACAAAGTCCTATGACCACGAGGCACGAAGCCCCCGTTTCGATTCAAGGCTGCCAAATGGCCTGCTCATAGCTAGCGGTCAGTCATTCGCGCGCGCTTCACTTGTCAAGGAGGTGGTCTTCACACAATGTGGCACATTAACTCACAGGAAATTGGCAAACAAGTATATGTAATGTTCCCGAAGACAAGATTGAACACAACATGGAGTCGTATGGCTTCCAGACAGAGGGTGGGAGGAAGGTTCCCCTTTTCGCCGTCCGTAGAGCAGATATCCAGGCTGAGCTTGCACCAGTCAACTTAAATATGCAAACAAGAAAGCAAGTACTAGGTATACTTAATCTTTCCAAGCCGTCTTGATGACGACCTACTAGCAGCGAATCAATTCAGCTTCCACATCGTAATACCACTATTTCGTGTGGGCGGAATTTCATCGCGTTCGTACTATAATTTTTGTAATGCAGCTCCGATTTTGTGAATACGTACAAAAAGCAGGCAAAAAAGGCAACAAACAAGCCGGCTGCATACGAAAGTTATGACTCCCGGAGGCTGTTTGTCGTCAACAACGTGTACAAGCATCTCGCATCGGATAAGACGACGGCTGCCGAGTCATCCTGTGAGCTGCCTTTCTATGGTAACGCTGTTGTCTGACAGTCATCCAGAAAGTCAGTTCACGGTGCCGCTTCACTTGTCGGCCAAAAAACGAAGTGTAAAAAATATCTGAAGACAAAACCAGTTATCTGCAGGCACAGCAGAACCCTGCTTCGACAGATGAACGACGACGTTTCGAAGATGTTATACAAAAAAGAGCTGCAGGATTGAGTGCAAATAAAAAACAGCTTCAATCAGACGCACAGTTTTGACCATAAAATACGGATGCTATCAATCAACTTTTGTAAAAGGGAATGTTTGGTTCTTTAGCAAATCTCTTTCTTTCCCCCGCTAAGAGCATGTAAGACTGTTGTCAGGCGGCATTTGATAGTTTAAAATAAACATTACAAAAACCAGCCCTTTGGTGTTGAAAAATTTCGCAGACGCAGCGTTTTCTTTGCCTTTTTTTATCAGCAACGGGTCAGTTTTTCAATTTCATCGCCGTATCAGAAGTAAACAACTTTTTATTATCGCGCCAAACTGATAAATCATTAGACAAAGGAAGTTTACTATCAGCAGTTTCCACGACAAAATCAAAAGCAGGGTTTGAACTTGCAATTAGCACTTACTATCAGCAATATACAGCTGTCGCATGGATTTAAGGTTGAGAAAAGACAACAACGATATAACATCGAAGACGTGCTCAGCTAAGCCGCAGTCGACCCTCGAACAAAAATAAGTTCTCTTGACTAGAGACCCCGGTGCATAGGGCAGGATGGAGGATAAGAATGAAAGAAATCACAAAAAGTTTGAACTCAACCGCCGGCGACGCGATTGTTTTGCTCTTGATGCAGTGAGGATTTACTCAAACTGCTGATCGATTGTCGGAAAAAAGAAACATAACTGTTATTGACTTCAACGTCGACTGAAGGTCGACTGTCCCATTGCACTACAGAAAGGGTGTAGTACCATTCGAACAGATCGAAATAGTCGACGGAATGAATGAATGAATCAGAATACGGATGTTGTTTTTTTCGTCATTTGGACACTCTTCCGAATATAGACAGGCGGCGAAGCCATGTTGAAACAGAACTCGACGAACCTCTGATAATATGACTGACTGCATCGTGGAGAAGACAACGGAATAAAGCATAAACGGCCTAGGGAAAATGCATGACAGATGAACGAGCTTCGTTGATCGCAAGATAAATGTGCACAATTTATAGTTTGAAAATAACGAGGTTCGAGAGACAGGATCAAAGGAAAAGCGAAGGAAAGCGTAGGAAGCGGTGGATATAATCATCAGTGTTCACAGAAGGCGCCGCATGGCTCAGGAAATTGCGGTTTCGAGTTCGAGCCGTGAAAAATGGGCTTCATTCAAGCCAGGCAAGTCGGCAGAACATGAGATTAGGCCGAACCTCTCTCACGATTGCAGGGGTGTGCTTTATGGGGGCGGGGCTGAAGTCTTAAGGAAACAAAAAATCATATCAGCTTGCATAACGACGAAAAAAACGTGTAGGCGATCTTTGTTTCGTCTCATCGGTGGGAAGTTGCCAGTGCCACCCTGCCTGCCACCCAGCTCGTTTTTCACTGATAACAACTTATCAGACCCCACAAAAAATGAATCGCGAAAGAAAAAAAACCTGTCGTATGATACCTTTTTTTGGCGTTTTTACAATTACCCAGACTGCGACCCAAAAACACAAAAACCAAAAAACAAACGTGCTTTTGATCACGAATGGAATGAAATCACAACTTCTAAACAATATCTATCAGGCTCAGAGGGGGGTACAACTAATCTAAAGGCCCACAAGCGTCGTTGTCAACAGCGCCTGTTGTTATTCTCATTCACGGCTCCGACTCATCATGAGAGCAGACATGCAGGGCCAGACGGGTCGGGTTTACTTCCAACAACCTAAAAAGTATCAAAAAATGACTCTAAACAAGCGTTGGAAAACAAAGTTAGACGTTTGTGAACGTGAAAGAAATGAGGCACATTTTCTCCCAAATTCCGTTACAGTTGGTTTTGAGACCCGTTGTGTGGGGGCGGGCTTAAGGAAGTAAACAAACAATTTGAAAGGGACATAGTCAGTCGGCCTTGTTTAACTAACATTATAACGTATTTAGAGCATGCGTGTGGGTCATAGCCTCCGGCAATGTCTGGCTTGGTGTCTGTCATGAAAACAACAACATATCCGCCGTTTTGCAGATAGATATACAAAGACATTCTAGAAAGGATCAAGTCACGTCAAATGATACGAAAAAAGATCTGAAGGCTCTGAATGCTGGTCCCATGATGTGAATGCGAAACAAGCGACCGTTCACCTGGAACATGCAGAACGACAAAGAGGCAGTCGGACAAGTTTTCTCCAGGATTCCTGAGCAAGGACCCCACAAATCCAGGGACTCCACATGCGTTCCCCTCCCCGCCCTCAGGCAGGGGACAACGCCTGCAGCCATCATTGTCGTCGTCGTCGTCGTCGTGGGGCTGAGTATTGTGCGCGAAAGAGTTGCTGCGGAGTTCGACAGTGCGCCTCGATCCCCCAATGACAACGCCGATTCCGCGGGACTCGGAGAAGCTCTGCAAATTGCTTCAGGGTTCGGGGCGGCTCCTGGAGGCAAAAAGCATTCCCGATGATCGCGGATTCATGGTTAGGAGTGATGGGTGAACAGAAAAAAACAACATCCCCCACCACAACAAAGGACTCTGTTCGAGGCTATGGGTCACACACATAGTCGTCAAAGGTCACAGAGTTGCAAAGTCAATTCGATGCGAGAAAAGCAAAAATCGCTGACATGCAGGCAGACAGCGTGATAGGGGCCACCACGAGGGTGGCAAACATCAGACCAGGTTTTGCGAGCCCCCAGGAGAGTAACAACTCAACAGTCCCGATTTTAAAAAAATTGTGTGATATCGCTGTTGATGTGCGGGCTTATCGAGATTTTGGACGAACGCCGCCATCACGTTTGACCATCAGCGATTCCCATCAAACTAGAAAAAAGTACAAAAGTAGTTTAAGTTTGGCAGCGACAACGGCGCAAATCAGCAGGGGGTTTTTGGGAATGTACGCCCGTTCCGTGAGATTCACAACCCGCCTAAAATCGCGGTAGATACGCCGCATCTCGAAGGTGATGCGTCGAAAAAGAACTGCCGCCGCCCGCCAAATCATAAAAAGTTTGGAAAACGGACAATGAAGCGTAACCAAAATACTCATTCATCCTGGTTTCGCGCCAACTCTCCAGTTGCCACGACTGTCAAACCTAATATAAGCTTAACGATAGATAAATCAGCCATTGTAGTCTATCAACGACAACGGAGGTCTTCACCGTAGTTTCCTTATCAGTAATTGGACATTCTTTTTAGATAGGCGGTTCAAACATGTTCGGAAATACCGCTGAATCATCAGTTTTCAGTTCAGTATTTCTGGAGAGGGCCAATGTTGTAAACAAAAAAGCGAAAGACGATCCTAGGCCACCTCGGCAATGATCACCCCATTAATTAAAACCGCGCTTCAACATTCAGCAGACACACTTCAGAATTGTCAATCAAAAACGATGAGCGTAGGAAAAGCTGTTTGGGCAACGCTGACTAATGTAAGACAGACAATCGAATTCTGTACATTGGCTGGCATGATGGTTTTTTATCGCCTCGACCGCATCTGTCATGGAAGCCTCAGTACGGCACCAAACGTCGTTCCCCAACATAGGAAATCATGGCAGATGTTGACGGCCGGCGCCTCGCCACTTTAGACAACGGAATTCAAGCCTCGAAATGGAGTGTGAGACAAAATTCAGCGCAATTTTTGGAAATGACCTCGTAAAACCGTGGAACAACGGGTAGTCATGTTTTCACCAACAACGCTTGTACAGCACGAAAAGCAGGCATTTCGCTCAAAAAGAATAATTACGTGGAAAGCAAGCACTGCCTAGCCCCCGAAAAAAACGCCTGAAAGGAATGACCACCTGCCTTTGTTTGAAGACTCAATCGTGGAAATGCCAAGTAGGGACCCACCACCGCCATCGTAAAAGCTGTGAAAAGATGGCATTTCCGATGGGCTACCGTGCGTTTATTGCGCGTGTTTAGCGTCGACAATTAATAATAGGCTTGCTTACAGAGTCAAAACACATCAAAATCAAAAAGGGGGAAATGGTTAAACATAAGAATTATTCAGGTCATTGCATCATGGGCGCTAAATTTAGGCGGCAAGTTGATTCATGCCCTTGAAAACATTTAGAGCCTTCTCGAGAAGAGGGAAAGGAAGTTTACGACTAATGTGAGACAAAAGTAGGAAGCTCTAACTATGCTTTACCTCACAAGTGACGACTGTGACAAAGTTGCAAACTGCTTCCGTCGTGGCGTGGCGCCAATTAAAGCCAACAGCTTTTAGGGGGATCGAAGCAAGCCAATGATGGTCATGGTTTTTTGCGCACGGGGAATGTGACAATCCGCAGAATCAATGTGGCTGCATACCGTGTTCGTATAGCCCATGTTCGGAGGAAAGCTTGCATGCTGCACATGCCACGGTTTTTGTACAGGCTGTGATCCAGCAAGCAGGTCGCGCGCGATCGCTGCGCCCGATCTTGGTCATGGGTTAGGGTTAGCCATGGGCGGTAGACAGAAGTCCGAAAAAGGAAAGACTCAATAAACCATCTCAAACCTCATCAAACAATGGGTTGAGATCTTCTTCGGGGGTCGCTGCATGTGTTCCCCTCCACGGGACTGTTTTGGTGTCTTCGGTACCGTTCTTTCATGGATTGAGTGCGTCGAGCATTGAGACATTGGGGAATGAATTGGATGGATTTGATTGAATCAATTATGGAGGTAAATGAAAAAAAGGGTCAGCAAGAGGTTGACATCGCGCAATCGGGTCGGGCCTACATGTGCCAAATACAGGTAGCATGGCCATAAACAACCATCATTCGAGGCCCCTGGCAGGTCGAGAAACCGGGAAAAGGGTGAACAAGAATGCGAAGCGCGCGCGGTAAAGTTCCCTTCTTCTCGAACACAAAAGTTTAGGGTAAAAGTAGGGCCGCCAACTCACCACGAGAACCGAGTCACCACGGCCCCATGAGCGAGTGACCGACCGGAATCGTGCCCGAGGTGTCACGCACCGGCGCGACGTGGTGCGCCTAGAAAAAAAAACACGTGAAACTAAAGGATTCATCAATTGCACCTTTGACCTCGACCAGCTGTCGACGAGAAATTGTTTTTGAGTTGCACAAAACCATTGCTTTTTGCGGGTCCAACTTATTTGACAAGAAAATTGCCCCTCTTTTGAGAAGGCTACTCATGAAACGAAGGACGCATCACCAGGTAGACGCCTACCGCGCCTGAGGATCATCTCACTGACTTCGAATAAAGGAACTTGGCGTCGTTTCACCCGTGGAACCCGTTCCATTTCACGTTAACGCACAGAATTAGAAAAGCAAAAACTGACCGTTCGCCTTTACTGTCAATATCAATCCAAACAACCTTCTATAAGACCCCTTTCGTGTGAAATAAAAAGTAGTACTAAAAGTGGTTTTTTTAATTTCTTTTTTAGATGTTTTCAACAGGCCGTTTGCGGGGAATTTCAAAGAAAAAATCTTAGCCGTTCGGCTATTTTATGTCCGTTTTCATGGGAGAACGCAGGGAAGTTTGCGTTACGTGTGCTTTGCCAGTCAACTTTCATGATGCAATGGTTAAAGTCTTTAAAAAACCAAGACGATAGTTTAATAGCAAGACTACGAAATCGCCACATTCCTATAAACAAGACTGTTCGTCTAGTTTACGAGTGCCGACAGACGGTATTTTTGAGGCAACCTTTTTATTACCACTAGACTAGAGAATATAAAATTTTCTCGCCGTTTTTTTTCGAAGTGACAATAAGGAATACATTTGAAATGTACTTTTAGAACGCGCGGGAAGTTATTGAAATCCAGCTGTCATAAACGACGACTAACCGATCGTGTTGACACTGTTCCGAGATGTCAGAAAATTTGAAGTCCATGGACACCGTAATTGGACAACAAAAAATTTGAATTATGAAAAACGCATTATTATTGCTCAATTGCGCAAACAATTTGTAAAAAGTTTCAAACTGTCTATCTATTTTTGCTTCTGTTACGTTGCTGCAGCCCTACAGTTTATTGACACTTGTGCTGCCGAAAAGTAAAAACTTCTGTAAAAAATGGTAAAGCAAGTGAGTCCAATGGAGAATGCAAGGAGCCGCACGGCTTTTTATCCATACATTTTCCTCGTGACGAATGTGAGATAAGCTGTGCCGCAATACAGAACGAGTCTCCAAACAGGAGCTACCCCTCGATGACCAGAGATGTAAAGATACATCCCTACAGCTGAACATATTTCAATGGAACGCAAACAAGCTAGTTGGTTTCTCAGGACGAGGATCCATCCGTACTGCACTGCTTTTTTATTCAATAAAAACAATCACTCTAGTCATTCAGCAACATTTATAGATGAGCTCGTAGATCTCTTTGGGGACCGGCAGATGTGGATGATTATTTTAGCTTTATAGTTAGTTCGATGTGTGATGACAGCTTATGTGGTGATCATACTTTCGAGGGAAACGAAAGGTTGTATCGATGCTTCTGTACATACACTTGTCGGCCGTTTAGTCACTTATGAAAACATCATTTTTATTCGATAACATGTAGCAAACACAATGTATGAATACAATTGAAGTTTGAAATTGTTGATTCGCACCTTGACGAGAGTAGCTTTATCCCATGAAAGACCTTGTAAGCCGCCGCATCATTCGGATCAATGCGGACGAACACTCGGCTGCGCTGTACTTGACGCGAATGTCTGTCGAGCTCGCGATCGCAATCGGTGCGTGCACAGACAGCGCTTTGATTGAAAAAAGTCGGGGCAAAATTATAGGTAGTTGTATAGTCGACGTCGTGTTGTTGTTGCTTCAACAATGAGTCAAAGCTATCGAGCTCAGATTGGTGAGCTCGATGTCAGTGAAGAAGCCGAGGAAGCCCGAGAATTTCTGTATGCCATTGTGAGCGAGTACCCGACCGGAATCGATGCGGTCTTTCTCCACGAACAATACAACAAAAAGTACGTGTTGATGTGTCTGTTTATTTTTTCTTTTCATTCAGCATTCAAAATTCTTTGCAGATACGTGGAAACCGGAATCGCGAATGAATTGCCAAGAGACTGGCTCAAGCAATTGCAACTCGCCGGCGAGTTTGAGGTGAAAGAACTCGGTGGTTCAGCGACTGTTTATATCGTTCACAAAGATGCCATTATTTTGCCAGACTGTGCGCTTATCCGTCTTTTCTTACATTAGTTAAATAACTTTTGTTACAGTGGTTGCGGCTATGTTGCCCAGAGAATCAGAAAAGCCCCTGAATGTGGACTCCCTGAGCCAAGCACTTCCAGAAGTGAAACCGGCTACTAACGGAGATGAACCGGATGCGTCGACGACTACTTCGCCCAAAGCTGATATTTTGTCTATAAGCCATAATGGAACCTATTTTTATGCAAGATTTGAAAAGGACAACCCGCAGTTTGATGCGTTTGTTAAGAAAATGACACAGTATTATACTGAGCATCACAAAACTTCCAACGTTGCTGTTGATGCAGTTGAAGTTAATAAGCTTTATGCGGTTTTGGATGCTGCGTGCAATTGGTCTAGAGTGCTAGTGAAAGTAATATATAAAATTTATTTGAAATAATATATAAAAGTAATACTTTAGGATTTGGCTTGTGACAGTTCAATCTTGCCATGTTTCTTCATTGATTACGGTGAGCTTCGATCAGCTGTTCGAAGTTCATTAAAGCAATTGGATTCAACATTGTCGGTTGATGTAATTCCAGCTTTTGCGAAGTGCTGTGCGGTTAAGAGTGGGTTAGATATATAAAAAGTGTGTATTAAAGCAAGGAATTTAGACTTGATTAACGTCAAACCTAAAGACTTGGTCCATTCAACGGAATCAATCTGCGATGGTACTACTCTTCTGAAGAAAATTGATCCTATTAATGTTCAGCTAAAAACAACTTCACACGATGATGTTCTAAATTATGATGTTGTGACAGTTCTTGCCGCAGATGGATCTGCTGGAAATTTGGATTTCTTGAACACCGCCCCGATTAGCGCCCCTGGTATCAGCGCGACTAGTCCAACTGTTGTTTCTGTACCGACTCCAGCGACAAATTTGAACATTACATGTCGAGATCCGAAGGAAATGCCAACCAAAAAAGAAGTTGTTCATATAATTTCAGCCACGGATCCTGACAATATTAGTATTCGGCTTGAAAATTGGGTGTGTATTTTTATTTTTAATGTAATGATGTCGTTTCTAAACACTTGTTTTAGTACCCCGCCCCTGATTACTTGTACGCTGCAATGGCTCGAGATTCTGAAAACTCTCCCCCGCCCCCGAAGGAAATAATTGAAGTTGGAAAGTATTTTGCGGCGAAATTGGAGGACACATGGGAACGTGTACAAATAATTAGACCAAGCACAACCGACACTGATTACTGGATTGTCTATGCAGTTGATATTGGCTACTTTCATCTCGTTCACCGTTCCCAGCTGCGTCAACTAACAGAAGCCGTCAGCAAGTTCAATCGTATTTTGTTAGCGAAGTGCAGGGTAAGCGACTGTCTAGCTCAATCAGGTTGCATACCAATTTAAAATCAAATTCCATTTCCAGCTAAATGGAATCAAGCCCAACGAGTCTGGCGTTTGGAGTCGCGAGTTACAAACAGCCATGCAGGATATCCTTCTCTCCGCGACAAAATCGACTGTGGAATTTGTGCCGGACGGAGAATGGACATTCTTTGAATCCTTTAATGCCCCCAAATTGCCCTACGCTACTGGAACGCTTAAAATCGATGGGAAGGATTTCGCGGAGTACCTCGTTTCATTGGGTTTGGCTGAGAAGGCCTAAACTTTACTTTTGTTTAACCGTAACAATGAGTCTTGGCATTGCACGTTTCTTTAACACCATAATAATTGTCGTTGTCTGTGTTACCGTATCTAGTTTTAAAATAGCACCTTTCAAATTAATACAACAGATGTGTTTGTCATATTTATTATTAAATTAAGATATTAACTACTTAAAGTTACACTTGCTAAACATGTCCAAAGTCTATGAAATCTATTAGACGTCGAGCTATTAACTCAAAAAGTGTGACATTCGAGATATTTATGAATTATTTAACAATGATGCTTAATTTCGAATACATGGTGTTTGTACTTTCAAGTTATAAATGTACAACGATAGTTGCAAATTTTGTTTTTCACGCACGTGATTAGCTGCGAATAAGGCCAATTAGGCTTCTTATACGCACTCTTTTTTTGCTTTCAATTCAAAAGGATACACAATTCCCCGAGAAAAGCTCTGCGCGTTTTCAAACATTGGTCTGCACAGTGTCGACGGCTGACTTGACATCCAGGTCCACGTCTCCTGCTCCGCTTCGCTTGCAAATCGTGCGTATTGACTAACTGCTTCGGATACAGGTCTGTCCATTTTGGTTTTTGGGAGAGAACAAACGAAAGCCAACCACGTACCAGTAGTTCAGTTCACGAGCTACGTTTCGCGTGAACAACAGGGCTTCGTGTACGTTCGCGCACCGTTGGCAAGACGTTCCACACTTTCCAACTTGGCGATGTGTTTGCATTGTTCTCCGTCGTTTTTTCACGCGACTGGCCTCTCTTTCCTAATTTTTAATATTAAATTTTTATTACTTCTAGGTTTTGCCTATGAAGGTACGGCCAGACGTCTGTAGGGCGATATTGCTCACGTCAATAGTATGGTTCTTGATCGATATTCTAATTTTGTTCTACACTTTAGACAACTCGACTTTAGAACCAAAGTAGGTCGCCCTTTTTGACTTGTTAATCCATCTTTTTATTGACTTTTTCAGAACTATTAGTCGAGCCGAGCGTCTGCAACATGAACAGAAGCCGGTTGACCCGTATAAGGCTGCTGTCCGGCCTGACCCCGTCGATCCTGCCACACAAGAGGCACTCGATCAACTTTTGCAACGTTAGTTTAACTTTCGACTTTGAGATGTGTATTTTTATATATATTTCTTTACAGATACGAGCTTCCAAAACTTCGGACCTGGGTCCAATGGCGAGGGCGTCAAGATCGATCCTTCTCAAGATCAGAAAATGAAGGAAATGTTCAAGGAAAACCAGTTCAACTTGTTGGCTTCGAACATGATTGCCGTAAACCGCACTCTGCCCGACTTCCGCAGCTCCAAATGCCAGCGGGATTACAACACGTACCATCTTTCGGAGCTTCCAACAACTTCTATCATTATCGTCTTCCATAATGAGGCCTGGACGACGCTTCTTCGTACTCTTCATTCCATTATTGACCGCAGCCCGAGGCATCTTTTGGAGGAAATTATTATGATTGACGACTGCTCGGACAGAGGTGCGTTGTTTTGATTGATTTTGTATGTTTATAATCTTTGAGCTTTCAGATTACTTGAAGAAACCTCTGAACGAATACGTCAAACGTTTACCCATCCCAGTCCACATTGTCCACCTGTCGGAACGCTCTGGCCTCATTCGCGCTCGTCTCACCGGATCCAACATGGCCAAGGGCAAAGTCCTTCTCTTCCTGGACGCCCATGTTGAAGTCACTGAAGGCTGGCTTCCGCCGTTGCTTGACCGAGTCCATGGAGATCGCAAACGTGTCGTCGCGCCCATCATTGACGTCATTTCGGACGATACCTTCGAGTACGTCACTGCTTCCGATACGACCTGGGGCGGTTTCAACTGGCATCTCAACTTCCGTTGGTATACCGTTCCCGAGCGCGAAATGGCTCGTCGCAAGTACGATCGTTCCAGCCCCATACGGACCCCGACTATTGCCGGAGGTCTTTTCGCCGTTGATAAGCAGTTTTTCAATGATATTGGTACCTACGATGAAGGCATGCAAGTCTGGGGTGGCGAAAACTTGGAAATTTCCTTCCGTGTTTGGATGTGTGGTGGATTTTTGGAGATTCATCCATGCTCTCGAGTTGGACATGTTTTCCGTAAACAGACTCCATACACATTCCCTGGTGGCACGGCTAAAGTTATCCATCACAATGCTGCTCGTACGGCTGAAGTTTGGATGGATGAGTACAAGGCTTTCTTCTACCAAATGGTTCCAGGTAAACAGTTTTGGAAATTTATATCGGATTAATGAAATTATATTTACAGCTGCAAAGAACGTCGATGCCGGTGATGTTACAGAACGCCGACGACTCCGAGAAAACCTTCAATGCAAGGACTTCCGCTGGTACCTTGAGAACATTTACCCCGAGGCGCCGGTTCCTGTCAATTACGTGTCTATTGGTCAGGTATGTTGCTTATTTTCATAAAATTACGGTATTATAAGCTTTTTTTTCAGATCATCAACCACGGTCAAAACAAATGCCTCGACACAATGGGCAAAAAATCCGGTGAAACCCCTGGTCTCGTCACCTGTCACGGTGTCGGTGGAAACCAAGCCTGGAGTTTGACTCGAGATGGCACAATCCGTTCCGATGAACTTTGCCTCACAGCTTACTCGGGCTACACCGGCGGAACCGGAATCAAAATGGAGAAATGTGCCGTCAAAACTGTTAGCCGTAACGTTTTCAAGTATGATCCCGTGTCCAGAATGGTCCAACATCCCAGTACTGATAGATGTCTTTCGATCAAGTCTACCTCGCTCGCCATGGATGACTGCAACAACCTAGATCCCGATCAACAGTGGTCATTCGCCAACTTTAAGCCGTAATGAAAATAAGGTGTTACAAGCTAATCAATAGCTAATTGATTAGTATCTTTAAAATTAATTGATATTATTGGGCTCTTCACTTTCCTCAATTCATCGCGTTGTGACTCTCTATTTTATTGTGAATTTCTTGTCTTGCGGGTTTTTCATCATTCTATTCGCTTATTCTAAAACAATATGATACCAAGTGACCTTATATGGTTGTGCAAGTGAAATTGTTAACTGGGATGGCCGTTGTTGGCTGTAGAAATAAATGATCTATAAATGTGACCTCAATTTATAACACCTATGACATTAGTTTAGACGGTGCTAGAATAACCACGCCTCCGGTATCCAGGGATATACATGCCATAATCCCCAAGAAAGGAAGCAACCATTCATCGTATTTCGACAAATGTGTCGTTGCCAACGCCACCGGCACTCATAATGTGGATGCTTTTTCTGAGTGTATTCGTTTTGTATAGCTCGTTTATTATTCTATTTGGAATCCTCTACCTAGCTGAAACAGCACTACAAAATTCGATCAGATTTAGCGGCGACTAATTTGAAGGCAATTGCAGCAGGTTAAGTGAAAGTTAAACATTATTTTATGTACCAATATGGTAAGAATGAAACAATTATTGCTTTAAAATGCTCGTATTAAAACTGTTGTAGATTACTTATTGACACAGTACTTGGAATGGAGTTGTTCAATTTTTTCGACGACAACCTCTTCAATCTCGACATCTGGGCGGTCCTTGAACTCCGGCGAATCCAAGTCAATGGGCAACGGGTCGGAGGACGGCGTGATGAATGTAACACGGCGCTTGCGTGTCTTTAGCATATTAGCAACGACTACTTGATGACCATATTCCTCGAGGGCTCTGGTCGCTTTCTTAACTAGCAATTCCGGGTTTGTTTCGAGCTGAAATTCATTATTTATGTACATACTGCTTAAAAAATGGCTTCAATTACCTTGAAAGACACAATAAAAGCGTCAGGAACAACATTTTTGACAATTCCTCGAATCACTTTGGGTGCAATCGTCAATTTCAAATCTAAGCCAGCACCATTGGAGGCGATTTTGTGTTCGGGCTAAAATTTCATGTTTTTAAATTACAAAATTAAATGTGGAAAGCCAAACGTACAAGCTTTTCGTGTTCAATGTAGAAGTCCGAAACGGCAGCAGCCAGATACAGACACAATCGTCGCTTCAGGAAAGATATTTCTCTGCAAATGTGCTCCAAATCGTTCATGTAGTCATGGAATGTCGAAAACGGAATGAGAACCATGCGGGAAGCATACTTTCTATGACGCTGGATGAAGTCTGTGAGCGTGGGACAGTCAGGAGCTACAAAATTAACTATTTAATGTTAAAAAGATTCCAAAAAACCATACCCGTAAAAGTGCCATTCTCTCCAGGCACAAGCTGGAAAAACAAGTCATTGAATCGGTGGCTATACGGTTGAAGGGAATTGTGGCGATAGAAGAAAATGACTAAATAGCCTTTTTCGAGGAATTTTCTGCAAACGGTTAATGTGAGTCAAAAATAGTAACGATAAGCCAAATGCAACAACATACTCCGCGCTAATGGCCCCTCGGGTGCCATTTGAAAAGTTGTCAATGAACCGGACACAGTTTTTTTCCAATGGTACGGCTGTACCGCCACTCTGAAACCACGTTTTTGGACTAATTGAACCAAAAATGCAACAAAAACAAACCGAAACAACAGCAAACTTTGCGTCTTTCTCGTCTTTGTGAAGGTTCAAAAAATTCTGCAGCAACTCGTGGGCTGAAAGGTCAAACGTCTGCACTGATAACACGAAAGAGGATTAACGTCAAGGCACACTTACTTGTCATTGCTTCGGCTGATCTGAAAATTTATTAATTTATTACAAAAGCACGTGGAAAATGTTGTTTAAAGCAATGTGCTAACGCGAAAAAGTATGATTTTCCGTCGAACTACGGCCGAATTGACTGTTTAATGGATTAAACACCACAAATCGTCTTTCCGTTCTGTGTAAAAACGCATTCCTTTGGCGAGTGTGAGCGCGCTATCCAGTCAGCCCAGTGCCGACGGCAAGGCTGGGGTATTTTTGTCTACATACATCAGTCACGTCGTCTCATAACTGCACAGATATTGTAGCTATTTTGTGAAACATCCGACATTCAAATGTTTTGAAAACAAGGTGAATCGGTCGCGTTGAACTGTTTCGCAAGCATGTTGTGACCACAGACTACATTACTTGTACAACAAGGTCCATTGATTGCTTCATTGAAATAACACCAAGGCTAGTGGCGTCATTTGGTGAGCCTATTGATTGCTCGCTTTTCGGCTAGACACATGCGTGTGCCAGCTCTTTTTTCTCGAGTTCTTCTAGTACGTTTATCAGCCACCCGCTCTGGTCTTTGGGCCTGCTATTTCCAACGTCTAACTTTGAAAAGAATAAATGCCTTCAACATGTGCTGTTTTGACAAATCGTTTCATGTCCCCAGACTGTTCTGCCCTAACGCCCTTTGTCTACTAAAACAGGCCCTCGGGCAATTTATCGCTGCCTAATGACTAATTTTTTTAAACTATGCCCCTTAAAGACAGTAAACTGCTTTCAGTAGCCCATTTTCATTCTTTTTCGTTACTCGTCAGCGCATTTGGGAAGATTGAGCGCACATCTATCCAAAACTGCGCTATTCATGTCTTGCGCGGGCGGCATTAGCTCGATGAAGCGTCTTCGTTTCTCAACGTCTCATTTTCTGTGCAGCTTGTCCTGCAGTCTTTTCTTTGGCTCGACGTGGCCAGCCAGCCCCCTTTTTCATACCTATACTTTGTTTTGTCCCATTTCTTTCCCTGCGCAAAGGTTTATAATAACGTCCTTTCCTTAAGGAAAGTATATTATAACAAGTCTATATTCCTTGCTTGCCGCCGCCGGCGGTGTTCACTGAAAACTCGCTGTCGTCATGCAATTTATTGTCCCCTCCGTTTTTCCTTATAATGGCCCGACATTTTTGCGCCTGAAGTTTTTGACCAGTCCCCGGTAGGTGACCCATGTAAAGTTAAAAAAGATCGTTATCGAACTGCTGGCATGCACCCCCATACATCAAAACCGGTTGATGATTCGCTTTTCCATCATTTTTAGCTGTCGATAGGAACATTTGCTCTTCGCTTGACGTCGACTAGCTTGTACTTTCGTGATTTTGTCGTGTTGTTTCTACTTCTATGCACTTGTTAACTGAACTTTTCGCGTTTTCAGATTTCGTTCTGATCGGCACATTTCGGTGGATGCGGTAGCCCACCGAACCTATTGCTTGCTATTTTGCTTTAGGTGCTTTGTTGGCATTGTCACTGATTTGTCGTATATATGGGTTTGTTGGTTACCAAGTTATGGAGCCTTTTGTGGTCCAACAAGGGTATGTTTTGTACTCTAGCGTGTTTCTTTGGTTGATGAAAGTTATTTCAGAACACAAAGTGATCATCGTTGGCCTTGACAATGCGGGAAAAACAACTATTTTATATCAATTGTACGTTGGTTTCGACTGTTTTGTACGCATTGCCTACCGATTGAATCGATTTCAGACTCACCGGCGAGGTTGTCCACACATCTCCCACTATCGGGAGCAATGTTGAGGAAATAGTATGGCGGAATATACATTTTCTGATGTGGGATATAGGCGGACAAGAAAGTCTACGAACTTCATGGAGCTCTTATTACACCCAGACACAATTTGTCATAATTGTGATTGATAGCACTGACCGCAAACGTCTGCCTATTATCAGGGAACAAATGTACAAAATGCTGGCTCATGAGGTGAGTATTCCTTTTTGACATTCATACACGGCGGTGTCGACAGTCGAGTCATGCTAGCTTATGTTAGTCATGTAGCTAACAATGACGACATTGCAGGACCTTGCAAAAGCATCCATTCTTGTCTACGCCAATAAGCAGGACATCAAAGGCTCTATGACAGCGGCCGAAATTTCAAATGAGCTTAATTTAACCACAGTGAAGAGCCATCAATGGCAAATACAGGCATGTTGTGCCCTGACAGGTGCTGGAATTCAGAAAGGTCTTGAATGGATAGCCTCGAACATTCCCTGAGAGTCGTGTTGTTGTGCATGCTTTACCCAATATCAATGTGACTGTAAGCGGGTCCTTTTCTAACCATTGTGATTGTACAACAAACAGTTTTTCTCTTGCTCATTATATTATATTAGACATTACCCTTGAAAAGTTAGTTATGAGGAATAAATGGTTGTGCTCACATCAGTTTGGCGGCTATTTGCGGTCATCATATTCAACTCTAACAGCTGCACTCTTGCCTGTGGCGTTTCATTAGGCTGGTCGATGTATTCATCAACCTTTTGACTGGCGCCAACTAACATTAAGCCATTCCGATAAGCTCAATTTGATGTTTTGCTCCTTCCGAGGTGCATCTCCTTTCCCAGTTGCTGTTTCCCGATACGAAAACACGAGCAACAAGGGCTGTCACTCGCGTCCATCTTGCATCACTGGTAAACAGTTTTCCCTTTTTGATAAGTCGGGAAACGGTGTTTTCGACTACTCTGTCCTGCAACCTACTGTTATTAGTTACCTAAGTTGAAATTAAGGTTTATTTTGGGCACCTAACAGTGCAAAAGGCTGGTCGACTTCGCCATTACGTTCAGTTTGTCGGTTTGTACCTCGGGGTTAATGCTGTTTTTCCGTTGTTGTTGTCACGCGGGCCCTGTCTCGTGAGGGGCAGCGTGCTAGAGGAAAAAAGGACTGCGAGTAGCAGCAGCCCTGTGGCTCGACGGACACCACCAACAACCCTAGTTTGCAGTGTTGGAGGCAACGGACCAAACCAAACGGCCAGTTCTGTCTTGTCTTGCGTTCGTTTTTAGCCAGTTGACTGGCAATGCACTTTTGAATCTCGGGAAACACGTTTCTTCCGATAGCAATCTCGAGATTGTCGTTGAAAAACAGTTTCAGTTGCGCGTTTTGAAGCTTTCTAACGTCGTCTAAAGCTGTTTTTCAGTTCTATCTATCCATTCCAACCAACCATGAGCAGCGCTGAAGCCCTTGCTGAGCAGTTCGAACACGGAGAAACCGACATCTCCCTCGGATCCGGTGGGAAGCGCTCCAAGGCTGAGAAGGTTGACCACAAGCATGTCCACCCTGAAGGCGACACCCGCAAGATCATCAACAACGCCCTCAACGGCGAGAAGAAGCGCAAGGACTCCGGCTCCAGCTAATTCCTAACAAATACCTGGTACTACGACTGCAATCACAACTCCTATCTGCCGCCACCGTTCAGTTTCCGTTAGATACGTAGATATGGCCGTTTCTGATTACACTCTTGTTTAATATAGGGTCCAATCGTTGCTATGCCCTTTTGTCTCTATTTTTGCTTTATAAATACGGTTTACATATCGGAATAAAACGAATTGTTCAAACCTGTTAGGTTATGTGATTGAACATGATGAAAACCATAAAAGTACATCTTGAGAGGTCATTTTTTTGATAATTAATTGTTTTTGCGATGTAGAATCGAACGTTCAATGCAATCGATGAGAGGTGAAAGTCCATCAGTTCGATGAAAAGCAGTTCTTTTCTTCCGTTAAGTTTTGCGGAAACGACGATACTACGCCAAAAAGTAAACAACATTCTGTTTTGCTTGTTGGATTGCAAAAACGTGTAAATACAAACAAATGTCAGAGCAGTTAAATGTTAGCCAATAGTATTTTGTTTCCCATTGGTTAGAACCGACATGTTTAGTGTTAAAAGTTGGTTAAAATTACGGAAATACAGTTTAAAATGCCTGAAACATTGAATTGGACACGTTTTCCATCGTGGATATGGCCCAACTACAAAGCACAAGCAAAACATTGACCTTTTTCTTTTGTTGGTTGTCACGGAAATTCCAAACAACGCTGTTTGAATATCGTTTTACACGATGCGGCTGAACAGTTTTTCAATAGAGAATGGATTGATCGTTGACTGTTTGACAACGTGGGGCGAGTTGCACAGATGGATTGAATCCGTCTAGTCTGACTTATACTGAATTGCAGGCATAGGTAGGTTGATCTAGTTTTTTCTTCCAAACCCCAGTTTTACGTTTTATGACTTTTATACTTTTAAGTTGACTGTTCCTTCTTTTAAGATTGAGCGAGCTTCAATTTTTAAGGATGTAAGAATTATACACGATAGTTAGATTACTCACATTGTTATTTATGCACGAGTGCAGCTGAAAAAATGTGATACGCCTTCATTTTGATGGAAGTCGAGCTTGCTTTAGGTTTTTTTATAATAAGGACTATTTTTCCGTGGATAAATTGGCTTCATTTTTAGCGGGAAATGTGAGGAAAGTGCCGTTTTCCCGATGGACTTATAATGGGCATGCCGAGAACAGTGGAGGAATGTTGTCATTATCTTTTTATTGGATGCCCCCACCACAGGGCTATAGCCATTTTTGAACGTGTCAGGCTGGTATTTGCAGTGCGCGGGTGAAACACGACAATCAATTCCAGAAACGTGTCTCGTCTACGTGCTCGCGTGTTTCATCTTCAAGCGAGATGAACTTTCACACACTGTTTCAAGGTTGACGGCCCACCTCTCGAACAAGGCGGAGATGACGTTGTAATGTCCTTAACCGAGTTAAAGACGAACCGTCCGAACGTGGTAGTTGTAGTGCCGCGCGTGTGCCTGCCTTACAGGGAACCCCGATAGCACCACAAGGTCAAACACATCACAATGTATCCGGGTCTACCACAGCGTGCATGCATGGTCATGCTGGACGATTCGCAGTGTTTTGCGGTGTGTCCCCTTCCGATTTTACGTTCCGGAGACTGCCTGACTTTCATGGCTTCGTTGTATCTTTTCTTTGGTCTTTGGGAACACGTGTGAATGAGCCCCCAGGGGGTGTGCGTTGCCTACATCTCGACTGCCGATCAAACTTCATGATATCCGACCGCTTTTGAAAAGAATAAGGTGATTTGAAAGGCTAGGGGTTTGATCAGGCGTGACAACCAACGTAATAGACCTTTGCTGAACTTTTGGTCCGTGACTGCAGCCATGGTGTTTCCTGGTTTCCTGATTGATTTGGGATTGCAGCTTATCACTGCGCGCAGTGGCGTGCTTTGTCGCACCACCAGCAAAAAACCGCCTATTCCAGGCCCCTGGGTGACCCTTGCATTCAAATAAGCCAAAAGCGCCAACCTGATAGTCGAGACTACCATGAATTCCCCGCATCTTCTGACCGCTAGTACTTTTGCGTCGTCGTTGCGTCTAAAATGTTCCGTTGACTTTTGTTTGCTTTGTTTGTAGCGTGAGAAGTTCTCACATGGCCGCATTTGTCCATGGTTTCCTTGTAGCACAAGCTGCAAGAGCATCGATTTCGGGATTTCTAGGGCAGCCGACTCATCCACGCACAAAAATTGTTGTTATTATTTTACTACGCGCGAGATTCGGTACCGAACAAATCAAACCCGACCATCGCGATCGATACAAGCGAGTCTCGTTCCTATTTGGTTGTTTCCTGTGTTTTTTAAATTGAATTATCGCGACCTCGCACGCGTGTTTGGATGCTTGTTTCCTCCGTTTTGACCACTTTTTGCTGACTTTGAAGTTGTTTCAGTTGTTGGCTCGTCGGTCGCTGCCATGTCGTCGACGTCCAAGCCTATCCTAACCCAATCACCCACAGAGTGAGTTTCCATTTTTGTTTTTGCCCCTTTTTAAAACAACCCCTTAGGGCCCTAACTGGCTGGCGTCAATATGCCCCTTCCGACCGTACCATCAAAGGCATCGTCATCGGCGGCTTGACCGGTGCCATCGAGATCTGCATCACCTTCCCCACGGAATACGTCAAGACACAGTTGCAACTCGATGAACGCTCCGTAACCCCAAAGTTCAAGGTCTGTGATCTTTTTTGTATTCGCTTTATTGCGGTTGAATGAAAATTAAACTGATTACGTTGCAGGGTCCGGTAGATTGTGTCAAGCAGACAGTCAAGGGCCATGGCGTGCTCGGCCTTTATCGCGGTCTCTCCGTTCTCCTCTATGGATCGATTCCGAAGTCCTCCTTCAGGTAACTTTTGCATCTCAGGACCCGTTCTTTGAACTCAGTGACGGTGCTGTTCAGATTCGGTACATTCGAGTTCCTGAAGAGCAAAGCTTGTGATGAACGAGGCAATCTCACTCCGATCATGCGTCTCATGTGTGGTCTCGGCGCCGGTGTGTCTGAAGCCATCTTTGCTGTGACTCCGATGGAAACAGTCAAAGTCAAGTTCATCCACGACCAAACTTTGGAAAAACCGAAATTCAAAGGCTTCGCTCATGGCGTCGGCATGATTATCAGGAATGACGGGTTCACAGGTCTGTATCAAGGCCTTTTCGCAACCATGATGAAGCAGGGCAGTAACCAAGCCATCCGATTCTTCGTGATGGAAACCCTCAAGGATTACTACCGCGGCGGAGACAATAGTGTGATCATCAGCAAACCGGTCGTTGGTGTCATGGGTGTCATTGCTGGTGCCGCGTCTGTCTATGGCAACACACCTATTGATGTCGTGAAAACACGTATGCAGGGTCTGGAAGCCAAAAAGTACAAACACACGCTGGACTGCGCTTTGAAGATTTGGAAGCATGAAGGCTTCTTTGCGTAAGTTATTTCGTACCCTTTGGCACACTGCCAACCCACTTTTTTCAGTTTCTACAAGGGCACAGTGCCGCGTCTCAGCCGAGTATGCCTCGATGTCGGCATCACATTCATGATCTACGACTCCATCATGGAGGCAATTAACAAGTATTGGAAAGTGTGAACGCAACCATTCCATGCCTTAACACATTTCTCTAACCTGTGGTCCCCTTTAAATTTACTTGTAATAATTCCACTCATTGATAATTTATTATTCCCTTTTAATTGCTCGCCAAAGAGTTTATTGTTCAGATATAGTTTGCGTATAGAGCATACGAGTAGAGTTTAAATTTTATTTAACACACTTTTGACAGAGTATAAATGAGTTTATCATTCGTCTTGGTCACCTTTGTGTTTGGCTTCCTCGGCTTGCAATTCGAGGACTTCGGGAGCAGGCCCCACAGGAGTGTCCTCATAGTCGAGGTCAGGGCGACCAGGGTGTGTATGCTCGATTGGCTAAAACTTCATTCATTGTAAAAAAGAGCACTTTTCATTGAAATTGACCCACCTTCTCAGGCTCGGGAACGCTGTCCTCATTGAATTTCGAGAAATCACCATAGGAATCGTCAGACATGGTCGAAAGTCGTTGCTTGTCACGTGCTTAAAATGCGGCAGCTACCAAAAAGCAATATTCAGTTATGCACTGAACGTTAACGGCATACCTAGTTGTGCCTTTTATGCTGAGCTGGTACACCCTGAGGGGAGGTACATCGGCACGTCGTCTCCGCCTTGTTTCCATTAGCAACGTACACTGTGCTAGCTCATTGCCATCTTTACGTCTTCACTTTACTGATCTGTTTTTTCATTGTTCTCAAAAAAGCAAATATTCCAAGCAACAAGAGAGCTTCCCGAGTTTCTATAGAAACTGGATCCCAAATATTGCTATTTTTCAACATCAACCTGTTGAAATGAACAAAAACAACAATATAGCATAGTCTTGTGGAAGTTTGTATGCATACGCATGCTCAGCACACGAAAAAACGTGTCAACCATGCTTAAAAACAGTGGCCACCAACATTTGAAAAATTGAATAATGCAAAAAATGTGGTTTTTATAACACAAATGGAAAGTGTAGGCAGTAAGTACACGTTTATAAGAAATTTTGTACGACTACGCATTTCTCGAAAGTTCATAGCATGTATTTTGGGGGTGTAAAGCTATAAAACAGAACTTTGGTCCTAACATTTTTAATATTTCGTCGTAAAAAATATATTGTGCAATGTGCAATTACAGCTTAACGTAAGAAAAATATTGAGGAAATATGATTTTTAAATGGAAAGGGAAACCAAAAAGATGATACAATGCTAGTTTGACTGTTCAACGCCAAATTCCAAAGAGCAGTGGTAACGAAACAATAAGGAAGTACCAGCCAAACAGATGATTCATACCTGGTGTCACAGGATGAAGAAAGCCTAGCAGGATAGGTGTGTTGATGTCACAGGCAATCCATGCTTACAGACAGTAAAATATGGGTTGTGCGTGCTGATAGCCACGTTTCCAACGTAAACGTTTCTTCATAGTTCCCGAGTTTTAAAAGCTCAGCAGTATCAAAGGTATCGCTTCACCTATCAGCGTGTTCGATTTTCTTCAATCTGTGTCACGTTTGTGTTGTTTTGATTGCATTTTGATTGTACTGAATTGGTTTTAGGGGATCATGCAGACCCCTTATGGAACCAATGTTGGCGAAAAGCCACGGCGCCGTTCAGTTTCACCACCGCCACCGTATAGTGATAATGTGACTTATTTGCGTCAAGATCCGGGACAATTACCAGCGCGTGCCGATGCGTATAATTCAGCTATTAATCCGTATGCTGAAGCTCGAAAGCCTCCACTCAGCCGTTCGCCGAGTCCGAAGAATTTAGAGCGTGATTTCAATCGCATGCAGGTGTCCAACAGTCAATATCCTCAACCGGGTCGGCCTGGCTATAATGTACCATATCCGACAAATGCGCCGTATCCTTCGAATATGCCGTATCCAGGACCTGTACCGACGGGTCCGAGTACTGGCGCCGGTGCATATCCGTCACCTTCCGGGCCATCGCAACCTGGATCGGGTGCGTATCCATCGCAGCCAGGTTCTGGTGCCTATCCGTCACCTTCTGGGCCAGGAGCGTATCCAACTCAACCAGGGTCGGGTGCGTATCCGTCAAAACCGGGACCTGGTGCCTATCCGTCTGCGACTGGATCAGGAGCGTATCCGTCGGGCCCATATCCTCCAGGCCCTGGCTTTTCGACGTCAACAAACCCGGCAATCCCTCTACCCAATACCCCCTATGGCTCCGGAGCCGTTGTAGCCCCCCGTCCAACAGGTTACCCCTCAGGCCCCTCATCTTCGCCGTATCCGGTCAGCACTGTCCCCTACAAAGGTGAGCCAGGTCGTCCTTACACGCCACCTCGTTACCCGAGCAATCCCGAATATCGAGGATCCTCGCCTTACCCGCCACCAGGAAATCCGAACTACCCTCCTGGTGGTCCTGGAGGTCCGATTTCGTCGATCCCCCCAGGCGGTTACCCTTCAATCAGACCATATACCTCGGGTTATAATAACTACCCTTCGTCATATGGCCCCGGTGGTTATTCTCCTTATGGTGCACCTCATGGCCAATACAGCGGCTCTTATTACCCGGCCAGAGGCTACCCGTCTTCTGGCTGCACCGGACGCTACAGCCCACCCCATTGTTCGACCTACCGTCGCTCTTGCAGCGAAGACTCCTGCCATGATCACTGTTAACACGACATATCGCATGTTTTCATTCACCTGTTACTCGAATTGTATTTCAATGTGTGAAAAACTTACGTTCCGCATAACCATTCAGTCTAATAAATCAAGTAACTCAAAATGAATCTAGTTTGGACAACAACTCATGCATCAAGTCCATCTTGGGGGTAAGTAACTCAACTATGCGGACATCGCGGAAACTAGTTGGCGTTGCAATATAGATAAACTTGAAACTACAAAGTTTTTGAAAATTTAACAAGTCTCGCAAATATAGTCAACAAATCTGGGGGGTCTCGAACAGGATTAAGCGCAAAGGACGAAAAGTCATGCACTTCAATGTCACGGTTACCTCAATACCTCACAAAAAGTAGTAAAACAAAGACATAACCCTTTTGAGATTTTTGTTATTTGCACCGTTAAACTAAATAGTGAAAAAATACTAAAAAACTAACTAAAATCAGTGCTAATTTTTTCTAACTTTTTGCAATTCATCGTCGAATTGCGCACTTTTCCCTCTTGAAAAGCGCTTTTCGCAGCCTCAACGGTGCAAAAAATCGTTAAGCGTTTAAAGTGCGATTACTTTTTTTGTTTTAATCGAAGCGGGGACAACGGTGTAAACCACTTAACGTCATAATTAGCAGTTTTCGCTATATGTATTTTGGGTGTGAAGTAGCAAATAGCATTGGAAGTGATAAAATTTTTCTGAAATTAAGTTAAACATTGGGTAATAGTGGACCCCACATGACTTCCTGGTCATCATACAGATAGCAAATACTTGATTTATGCCTTAGCGATAGACGCTTTGTCAATTGGATTATATTTGCACTATTCTGGACTCCTCACTACATAGACGACGTCTAAGCATTAAGAAAAACAAAGGCCTCGGCCACCCAGATTGCTTTTCGTACGCTGTCAAGTCTTACGATTCACGAGTCCCTTCGATCGTAATTAATCCTCAGGTGTTGAAGAAAGGAAAGTGAAAATGATGTATATTTGCATGGCTATTGGGGCATCGCATGATAGAAGATCCGATAACACAAACACAATTATCAGTATTTGCAAACACATCATTAACTTCCGACTTGTGCATATCCCTTGGCCACTAGTCAAGTTTGCAATCTTTCATTCCCTCAAGAATTTCGCACCCTCCAAGCTATGCGAAACTAGTTTTCACAAATATTGACCCATCCGGGGGGCGCAAGGATGTCTCGGCCGGTCTCGATTTTGCGCGCCTTCGTCCTTCGATAGCCTCGAGATTGAACTGACCGCTGCGGGCGGAGCAATCACTGTAGGCGGCCCGGCCCTCATGAAGCAAGTCGACCTTCGCTGTATATAAGGTGGGAATGATGGTGCGAACGGTAGGCAACTTAGTGCATTTACCTCCTCAATCAGTACAGCGCGGCTCACGATGAAGCTTCTCTTGGTCGGCGCCTTCTGCGTCGCTCTTGCATTCGCTCAAGAAACCGCCGAAAACGGCACCGATTCCAAGACGAAGTCCATCCGTCGTCAAGTGCCCGCTTATGCTGGTAAGTTGAATAGGTTTATCATTCGGATTTGGTTTAATGGTAACCTTTTAGCTCCTTACTACGCAGGCCCTGGCCCAGTGTACGCTCCTGCTCCAGTTCCGCAGTACGCTGCTCCGGCTCCTCTCCCAGTGCCCGCGGCTTACCCCGTGCCGGCCCCGGCTCCAGTGTACGCCCCGGCCCCGGCTCCGGTCTACGCCCCTGCCCCGGCTCCAGTCCTCGCCGCTCCCCCAGCTCCGTTGTACGCTCCGGCCCCTCAACCCATCCCGGCCTGCCAGCCTTCATGCGTTGGACCCGCCACGTAAGTATCACTACTATACTTATTATGAAGTTTTTACTTACTTGACAACTTTAGCTGCGTCTCTGGTGCCTGCCAGTGCCCACAGCCCGCGATCGCTTACAGCCCAGTCGTCGGTTGCCAGCCTCTGCCTCCCCCACCACCACCCCCAGTGCCAGTCGTCACCGGCCGTCTGATCCCTCAGGCCCTCCCTGGTGCCCCCTGCGAACCTGGAGTCGAATGCACTGGTGGTTCGGTCTGCTCCATGGGCATCTGCCTCTGCCCTCCTGAGTTGGTCCAGGAAGGAACTGTCTGCGTTTCTCGTACCATCTACGGTATCCTGCCCCCTCCTCCTCCCCCGCCTCCGGCCGTCGTCGTCCCTGCCGCTCCCATCCCGTACGCCCAGCCCGTCTACGCCCCGGCTCCCGTCCCAGTGCCCGCCGCCATCCCCCTCGGCGCTCCCTGTGTCGCGGCCGCGCCCACCCCGTGCGCCCCTGGTGCCGTCTGTGATGCCGGTGTCGGCGTCTGCCGTTGCGGCCCTGCCTACGCCCCCGTCGGTACTTCCTGCATCCGACGAAGTAAGTCCCCTACCCTACCGTACCCCTAGCCCTTATCATCCCACTTTTTCAGAGCTCGCTCGCAAGGAAGCCAACAGCGAGGAGAAGGTCGGAGAACAGTAATTCCATTCCAAAACCATCGCAAATTTTAATCTGACGCCTGGGTGATCAGTATTACACAAACTTAGCCTATTCACAGGTGATCAGTACAATTCTCTTTCGTAGCTCTTAGCGACGACGTAATGCAATCAAACCCACTTTGTGCCTGTGCATAGTTGTTGATCCGTTCCCATATATATTGTGCCACTGGGTTGATCATCCAGAAGAATAAAACACTCAACTGAACATCTTTAACTTCATATGGGATACTTATACAAAGACCAGGCAAAAAAAGGCAAAAGAATCAAGATCGCCCCGTAATCGACTCACAATAATAAAATAAGGTTTTTGGCAAACAAACTATCCAATAGTTTACAAGTCAAAAAGAACAATAATAAATTACACCCTCTGAGGTACTTGTCCAACAGTGGAAACATCGTATCTATCGCCGGGGATTCCATTCACTCAGCACCAACATCCACTGCGTCGTTGTTCTCCTCATTGGCAGCTGCATCAGGTGCACGATAACCCGCTGGAGGTTCCTCAGCGCCCCAGTTGTATCCACCAGGCCGATCAGCGACTTCAACGTATGGCATGGGCGCGGGATCGAAAAGCCGCTTCAAAATGGCAGGGGTTTCGAGGATTCGGAAGCCGTAAGGCTGATGCGGGAAGACATCCTCGAGGAAGTAGTACAGATGACCGCAGGCAATGCCTATAACATCAAGTTGTAGCTGTCATTCCAAAACACAAAAGGCAAAGAACATACCGAGACCATCGACCATCGCATTGTTACCGAGGAGAAGGGAGAAGAGCAGCAAAACCCAAGGCAGGTATGGCGCATTGAATGCCAAGACACCGAAGAAGTTCATGCGGATATGGGGATTGCGTCGGCTCCAGACATAGACCAGCATGATGGTGAAGGCTTGGCCAAGGAAGACGAGATGGATGACGGAGGCACATCCAATCTGAAACGTAAACCATGATTATGGATATATAAAACGAAAAAACTGACCATGAAAATCGCATCAAGAAGGAACATGTAAACAAAATCAGCCGTCCTACCAGCGAATGAACCTTCTTCTAGCATTTGGCAATGCCGATGTGTGAATATAATATTGAATAAAAAGGTAAAACCGAAGGAACCAAAGTAACAAAATGAGGTAAACAGTCGCCAAATCTGAAAATAAAACTTTTTATATATCCAAGACAAGAAAATAGAGCCAAATTACCTGTCCATTGAGGAATATCAACTGCCAATTGAAGTACAAATCAAACGGTGTGACAACTTTCAGATCCTGCAAGGTGACAATTAAGGTAATGATGACTTCAACGTAATGAAGAACTAACCGTGAGTATAGTGATGATAACACAGGCTGTGGTGTAGAACCTGGTCACAGGTGGCATTTCCTGATACGCTGAGAAGATGTGATTCATGGCTGTGGATATGGGATAGGGGATAAAGCTCAAAAAAGCTATCCAAAATCCAGAAATTTGAGCGGAAGTTCAAAGGCGAAGTTGCGACACGTCAATGAGAGACGTCAGCGAGGGCTGTGTTTTCGAGTCGAGACAGCCGGACGCGGGAATAATTGTGCACAAGTTTGCGTGCAAATCGTCACTTATTAATTTGTGTCGTATGTCTTGAGATTCAATTAGAGTTTTTGTAAAACGATGTGCATTACATAAATTTTAGTTTTGCAAAACGATTATGGGTAGTAAGTACTTCCATTTTGCACAAGTGCGTGCAAAAAAGACTTTTCGTTATTGCGGTCTTTTCAACCACATCATTTTTAAAATGTCGCACTCAGGCAACCCCTGGAGACAATTACATTTTCCGGCTAATAAGTCTCGATCGAGATTGCTAATATCTCATTAGCTTTATCTGTCGCTGTTTGCTAATCGTTACAGTTAATTTATTAAAATCTGAGTCTCTCGACCGCGTATAGTAATAGCCATGGAAGGATACAGTCACGGGGTTGTGCTGACTACATAAATAATTTTGGATATGGGGTAAGCGATTATTGATAATGGATTGTAACAATTTCAAATATATTTATCAACGTTTTCAGGCATGTTCACAGCCATGGAACCGCATACTGTTCACTTGCGGTTGTAGAAGTCCTCGTCTGAAGGGGTGTGCTGATTTTCGAGGAGGTCGTAGAACTCCATCCGGGTCGCGTCAGCGAAGGCGATGCGAGCGCGGTGGATTCGGCACCTCAGTTGTTTGTAGCGGGACGTGACGCGGGCGGGAATCAGAGCACGGAGTCGCTTGGCGAGGCTAAACTTCATGTTGGTAGGGTGTTCTAGAAATCAAAATTGGTTAGGGGATTTAAAATTGCCTAACCGCGACTTGAGATTTCTATGATTGACGGCTTGAAATTTGTCTCTTCCATATCGGTGGGTTTTCCTAGACCACCTGCCTAAAGCTGTATCGCAATTTCGATCTGCCCCCTAGACATGCTTATGACAGTCTCCGCTACGGATTTCACCTGTCTTTCGTGACGTTGGTTCTGCCCCCTCGATCGAGTGGCTTTTTGCCGACGGCAATGGAAACCATCATCTGATCTTATCTGTTCCATCTATCCCAAACAATTTTGCACCTGCAGTTATAAAAACTCTGACCTTTCATTTCCATTTTCAATGTCAATAAGTTAGGCATACAAAAAATATAATAGTCTTGCAAATTTAGGAAAAAAATCATTTGAGATCACAGTTTGGGCATCTTCTGAGGGGATTGGAAATAGTTAACAAAATCTTCAAATTGGCGACAGTAGTCCACGCTTTCCTGCTGGTTCATTAGACCGATCTGATTAGATAAATCTTCGGTGAAAGCTTTGTGTAGTGTCATTCCATCATTGGTCCGATCCATGGTGATGTTGGTATGGCCGTCAAGACCTATCATGGAGGCGAAAGCGTTCGGAGCAGCTGGTGGTGGCGGCGGTGCTTTGGAGGAAGATGGTATCAGGAACGAGAAATCTGTAGGCTGGCCAACAGCAGACGCGGCTATCAACTGTTCTTTGGGTGTTTGTGGACCTTCTTCTTTCAATTGCTTTGGAGCGACGCCTTCATCTTCGTCATATCGTCGTTTCCGGCTCAGTAGAGACCGAGGACGAGCCACGACTGACGTTCGACGAGGTACGTTAGCCGGAATAGCCCGAGATGGACCCGCCTGATTAGGATCTTGCGGGATGGTGGGAGGAGAAGTCCCCGGGGCAGCAGTATCGATAACAGGCTCGGGGTCGTGGTTGTGAAGCCGGGCTGACGTCTTGGACATGCTGTTCCATTGCTCCAAGAAGCCGAGCATTTCATCTTGCACGATCTCCGTTTCAGGCACGACGGGTTCAACCTCTTCTGGTGGAGGGGCAACAACTTCCTTGATTTCCTTTTCAGCGATCTTCTTCTGTTGTTGCTGCTTCTTTTGCTTACGGAACGCATGAGTTGTGCCGTTGACCATGTAATCAGTACCGTACCACAAGTAGTCCCGCTTCACGAAAGATACGAAGAGCTCCCAGATGGATGGCGACTTGACAGGAACATTGAGCACTTGATAAGTGAATTTGAGCTCGCATTGCATTCCCGTCTGAAATTAGTGTTTTATAGTCAATTTTCTCGCAGTTTCTAAATAAAGATGTACCGTAGTTAAAATGAAACTTACAATAAGATAAAGGTGAAGCGCAGACAGCCCAGTCACGCTCTCCCTGGTCATGCCTTTAGTCAGAATATCAGTCCGGAAGTTGAAATCAGTGACCGAACAGCTGTCGACCACGATGCTTGAAGGAATGGTATCAATTTTGGACTTCTTCCGAGCAATTCCACCGGCACCTCGATTTGGTGAAGCCATCCCCAAAACAGGCTGAGCTACCTCTTCAGAAGGAGTTGGAGGTTCCTGGTTAACGATCTCGTTGCGGTCTTCACAGTACTTGATTAAGCTGAAAAAGGTTGCATTAGCATTGATCCAGTCAGCGGATATAGGTTACCTCTGCATGCACATTCGCCTCTGGCAATCATCCGCGCGCCGTACAATCAGCTTAGGCAATACCAGCGTATCAGTCATCATAAGCTTAATTTCAGGCAGGAAACTCGTCTCTTCGGACACTTTTTTCATGTTGACATGCTTGGGAAGCCACTTCATCTTGAGAAGGTCGAAAAGGCTGACAAGTGCATCGTTCATATCGATTTTGATGTAGAGGAACGGATTCTGCTCACATGACAGGACATAATCTTTATCGGCTTGGCCCTGGGGACTAATACGAAGCGCAAGTTGTTTCGGGATGTTGGCAAACTTTTCGTCGTCTGAAATATATGTACGCAATAGGTTATGTTTGCTTCTGGTATAAGCTGAGACTTACACTTGAAGAACTGGCGCAACGCTTTACAATTCGGCGTCTTGATGACGACTTTACGGTTGCGAAGCTTCACAGTCGTAACACCGGTCATCAGAAGAGTGCGAAACGATTCTTGACAAATCTTCAAACCGTTCGTTTTCGTTTTCCATTCGCAACCATTGATCACAATAAACAGCTCACGTGCATCACGGGGTAACAGGGACATCTGGGCATCGGTAACTTTAGTCATAGCTCTGTAGGTTTTGAATAAATTGAAGTAATATTTCTGGATAGCAACTTTATCGCGATTGAGCTTGTATTTGGACATGAACTTGGAGACGAGGTCGAAGGATTTGCCGTACTGAAAATGAGGACATTATAGAATACTTGAAAGTTGAAAAGTGTAAAGCTAACCTCCTTCAATCCCTGGTAGAACCGGCTAGTTTCATTGGTGGACCAAGTCTGATTTTTCCGACGTCCTTCTTCCTCAACAACAGTTGAACATGATTGCTCCGGCTCTGGATCTTCTTGTAAGGTACCCGCTTCAAAGGCAGTACTGTCCTCCTGATTCTGGAGCTCTTCCAATGCAATTTCATTAATCTTCTTCACAGTTACGCTCCTTGTGGTCCGAACGGAGATTGGTGACGGAGGATTTGCAATTGGAACCGGTGGCATCTCACCTGCCATGCCCTCGCTCGGCTCGGACGACGCTCCAGATTCCGGTTCGAGATTTACGCTTCCCATTCATAAAGATTCGCGGTATATATATACTGAAAAAAAGAATTTTATTTTTCCAATACAATCGAACACGTGACGCGTTTTGACTTATTATTCATTCACTCTTTTTTTTCATCGAAAAAAGAAAAACGCGCGGGGTAAAGTGTTTCATAAAACAGACATATTACAGTTATTTAAACAGTTTATCAGATAAGTGTCTTCGAAGGTATCCATGAGCAACCGAAAAAAAGCGCGCCTATGTGCGGGGTTCGCCACTATGCGGAAACTAACATCCGTCGCGGGGACTCTTGGTGCAAAAAGAGAGACGCAGCGATGGCTCGCTGTGCACGCTTTTTCTGTTCTATTACACTCCCGACGCGAACTGATGCGACGACCAAAATGATTATTGAAAATTTTCAAAAATTTTAAAATAGTTTTTTTCAATAATTGGCGGTTAAAATGAGCCTAAACTTGGAATGACAACACACTTTAAAACTTGTTTCTTAGATTAAGTTAAATTAAGAGGACTGCAAATTGGCAACAAGTTAGAAGTACCATATATGTCAATTTTAATTAGCAGTTCTGCCATCTAATAGAAAAAAGGAAGTGACGGAAATGAAGAATTAGTATTTCATAATTCACCAAATGAACAGAGAGGCAGGCATACAGTTGCCAGCAAGCGCGTCAGTTTTTTGTTGGGGGAAGGGTGTTCCGAAATTCAATCAATATTGGGCCTATAACGACGCTAAGAAATCATACTACCATCCTAAAGGCTACATTGCTGTCTCAAAATTGGTTTTACCGTTAACTTGAAATAAGTTATTTTTATATTGGACAATGTATTCCATTTGATATCTCGGCACAACTAATTAAACATGGTATTGTTTTTTTTGACAATCACAGTTCCATAAAATGCTTTTTTTGCTAAATATTTTCTTAAACACTGACATTTTGACCTCCTGCTGTTGAAAAAATTCGACCTTGAAGTGCATTGACGGAACGAAAGGATTACATGAAGGGCTTTTTGAGGTTTATCGACTGACGGCTGTCACGAGTCTTGAATTACTTGTGTTTTGTAGTGTAACATATTGACTTTACGGTTATTTTCGTGAAACTAAAAACGGTATTAACAAGAGACTCATCAGGATTTATTGAACCGTTTCGCGTATAACAAACAAAAAAACTAAAAACGACTAGCATCACTGGAAGCACGGGTGCGTGTTAACCTTTTGAATGACAATAACAGAAGAAAATTAACACAAAAAAGTCATCTTTAAGGGCCCTTCTTCGAGTTCAGTAATTTGCTTGAACGTTATTATATAAATACACTTAACTAAGAGGCTTCGTGGTTGTGAGTAGATAGAGGGCAATTTTGAGTTCTTTCGGGGCAGGTGCCTTCAGCAGTGTTGAATTGCTTGCTAGACGCTCCATCGTGCGGCGACGAATCATATTGTCGGGAATCGAAAGAATTTTCAAAGGCTGCCACCGGCTTCGGTCAAAATACGGAGTTACCATTTTGCCTATTCCTCGCTCACTCGTCCCTCCCCCAAGTGGTTGCATCGTGTTGGTCGTGCATGCTTGCAGGACGGCGATGTAGATGCGACCGGCACGGTAGACAGGACAGTAAGGCACAACACATAAAAGCGATCGCGAGTAGACCGTTTCATCCAGAAAATAGCCGTTCGGTTAGGTTAGCATCATCCATTTGTCGTGTTTCGGTTTTTTTAAAAGTTATATCCGAACTTGCGCTTTTGGTAATTATCTCAGTTCACTATTCTCTACCACAAAACTAAATCATGCCGTATCCCATCGCCAAGTTGGCCTATGGCCTCCGTCGCCGTCTCGCCGAACTTGCAACTCCAGCGGAACGCTACTGTCTTCAAGTGGCGGCCGGTGACATTTCAATTTGTCCGCCCAAATTGCAAAAAATAAATTTACCCATTACACGTTTTTTTCTTAAATACAAAAATGCAAAACTTTGTGTAACCGAAATGGAGAAAGGTATACATACTGTTGTAAATCAACAATCTGAATCTTTAATATTGTGTACTAAGCTTGTTTTAGAAGAAATCGACTTGCAAGACATTACTTCTAACCTTTTTTGCAATGTTATTTTTGACATTCAGGTACTTCAAGTGATTGGGTGCATTCTTACCCCAAACTTTTTTCAACGGCTTTCGGCAAAACTAACTGTATCGAATATGAAATTTGTATCCGTCGAAACCGCTTTTTTTTCAACTTCTAATTTTGCCGATATATTTAACGTTTTTCCCCGTCTAGACGAATTATACATTATTGGCACCGTTACACCAACATGGATGCAGGAGATTTTGCAATTTCAACGTCAGAAACTGCGTACATTGGCGATAGCTGACCCTTTTGCTACGTTTGACATCAATATCGATCTGCTCATTCAATTTTTAAAAGTAGGTTTTATATTTTTGTTTGAATTATATCCCGCTGACAAATTGCTTATTCGCAAGGTGCTGGCAGGTACATAGCGTGTCAGGACAGCCGTTGTAACCGATGTGATTCCATGCGTAATAACCAAAAACCACATCCATTTCATTACCATCTAAATATCGTTATTTTTTACTTTTTTGACAATATTTATTTTTAGCGGCAACAACCGAAATTTTCCCTTGAACTTAGGGGTGCGGATACCCCCTCGAAACAGCAGATGCAGTTTATGAAATGTTTAAGTAAAAAGTTTTTTCAGATAGATTATAGTGATCTGAATTTCCAATTTCCCCATGTTTTAATTTTTATTTATGGAAACTATATTAATTTTGATTTACCGATGTATTATCTTTAATGTTTTTGCATAAATGAAACTTTATTGACAATGTAGTATGACCAAGTCCTGAATGTAATTATTTTAGTGTGATATTCGAAACTACCGTTAAATACAAAGACATGAGTATGTTTTTTCATTTATATATATGTTGATTGGGCAACAAAAAAATTGACCTTGAAGAGCATTGACGGAACGAAAGGATTACATGAAGGGCTTTTTGAGGTTTATCGACTGACTGCTGTCACGAGTCTTGACTTACTTGTGTTTTGTAGTGTAACATATTGATTTTACGGTTATTTTCGTGAAACTAAAAACGGTATTAACAAGAGACTCATCAGGATTTATTGAACCGTTTCGTGTATAACAAACAAAAAAACTAAAAACGACTAGCAGCACTGGAAGCACGGGTGTGTGTTAACCATTTGAATGGCATTAGCAGAAGAAAAGTAACACAAAAAAGCCATCTTCAAAAAAGCTACATAGAGATATCCGTCAGCATCTGAAACTGCTGTTGTGTGCGATAAGCTTTTAAGTTAGAAGCGGTTAGTACCTGTTGCAAATCTTGGAAGCGTTTGCTCATATCTTTAAGCGCATATACAACCATGCGCATTTGATCCTGTAAGTCCCGTATTTCGAGTTGATCACTTTCGGTGCTCTCCTCGTTTAATGAGATTGCTTGCATCCGTGGGAACCAGTCATAATTGCGATCCTGAAATGTTTTAGTTAGCAACCCACTTAATGCTTACTGTTTTATACTTTAATACACTGCGCGACGTAGCTTTCAGGACCGGTGAATTCAGTTTCGTCCTTGATTTGCAGCCAAACAATGAAGTAAAGATAGTGCCATAGATTGTGTTCACTTTCATTGTGTTCTTCAAAGGTGACACATTTGTTGTCAAAACGGCCACGCTCGAGACCGCAGATGAAACAGGTGTTCTTCAAAATGTCTTCCTTTTCGTTCTTCTCGGTACGCAAATCCCCGAAGGTGTCGATGATAACACCAAAAATGAGGTTCAAGACGATAATAATGAGCACAACGAAGAAGGATAGATCGTAGACAATCCGCCATAGGAAGAGTGGTTCATGTGGATGGGCATTACGCAAGACATCGCCAATTCCGCCACCGTTTCGAAGACCCCAGTTCAGTGTTGTTATGATGCACATCCGTAAGGTGTCACAAGCCGGATACTTTTCATCCTCTTCCTCTTCTTCACCGTTGGCGTGGTCTTCGCAATCTGGCTCAACATGGTAATGACCTCCGAATATGGAAAATGTATTATCCGGTGCCGAACATGTTTTGAGACCTCCTTCGTGCTTTTCAACATCAAGTCGGAAATCTGAATACGATGGCATTTGTATAAGCGCATTTGAAAGGTGTAAACATACCTTTCTGGAAAAACAAATACCCTAGAATGGAAAAGTGGTACACTAAAATGAGTGCAAGCATGCCCGTAAGGATGATAGATTGCCAATTGCGTGTGACCGATCGGATAACGTTGCGCAAGGTGTCTTCGCTTGCAACGATATCAAACATCTAAAAATAAAATGCTTATTGAATGAAACTTATGATGACAAATTCAAACTTACAAGTAACGAATAGAAGAACGGATGAACAACCAGCCCAAGTAGACAACATAACAAATACGACAAGTGATACCACACAGTGGAATCCACGACTCGCTCAGCCCAGCAACGGTCTATCAAGCCACGATTGCCGATGTAACTAATCATGTGTATTGTTTTGTTGACCAATTGAGCCATTCCAACCAGTTGTAAAGTCATCGCGATTCCAATGTAAGACTCCAGTAATGCCACTATGCTTGCCATGAACACAAATATACCCAATTGAGAGCCGCTATGAACGGTAATATCAGCGTGATCGTTCCACGTAGCGTAGAAATAGAGGGGAACAGAGGTAACAAGAGTGTACAAAATTGGATAGAAACCACCCATATCAGCTGTAATAACGATATTTAGTTGTTATAAAACTATAAAATAAACAACTTACTGTAACCCGAGGGATGCCGGTCGAGGGGGAATGAAGTTGCAACAATGAGATTTGTAATAATAGCAAAGAAGAATGCTAAACGACCCCAGAATCGAAGACGTTTTGTAAGCGAACTTAGAAGCAAGCGATCTAAAAGTTTCAGCTGTTAAATTTTGTCCATGAATGCCGTTTCAACAAACCTTGAAGCTTTCTTTGCCACTTCATTTCCTCATACATGGCCTCCCATGCATTGAAGAAGTCCGTAATTTTGCTGCCTTGGGCATCGCGCTCCGTGTTGACGTAGATGTTTTGCTTTGTTTCAGGTGTTAGGTACGAGCAAATGTCATCAATCGGGAAAACTACGCGTTCCATTTTACGATCAGCTCGGACAATCTGGAATACTACGGTTTGAAACCTGCTTTATATGTCAATTCTAACCTCAATCTGTGCCGTATGTTCTTTGTAGAATTTCAACGCGGCTTTCGTGCTTGGGTCTTTGATGTTATCAGCATTGAGTAAGAAAGCTAGTTCTTCATTGTGGCGTGAAAGCTGATGTGCCAAGATGTAGACATTGTGTCCGACTTCACGAGGGTCAACAATCGATGCGGCTACGGCGTAGCATTGTGAACCACGGGTCGATAGTTCATGGTGATGTTCTGTCAATGCTTTCATCTTCTGTTCACTGTCGTAGTGATTTACCGAAATTTCAGGCACATTGTTATTCTGAAATTCTATTTCATTCAGACACTTTACTCTTGAAATGCTGATCTTACATGATGGGCAATCAGTTCCTGCCGAACTTTTGTAACCTGATAATCACTCGAAGTCGACATGTCAAAAGCCTGTGTAATGGCTTTGATGAGTTGCCTGGGGCCGCCGGACATGTGTGACATGTTTCGAAGCACTCTTTCTGCATTTTCACTGTCATGCCGGGATTCCATAACTGCAAGCAACAACTTCGAAGCGTTGCTTTTGATTTCAAGCGCAAGTTCCATGTGATCGTCGGCAAGCGGCTTGATGTCATTCAAAACGAGTGAAATAATAATGTCGAGTCCATTGGATTCATGCATCGCCAGGGTGTTTTGATTCTCATGACAAGGGCCTTGGCAGAATTCCGTCAATGTGATCAGCGTTTGTGTAATCAGTGAGAAGTTATGTTCGCCGATTTCTCCAAACACACCAAGACTGCCCTTCGTCGAACCACACACAGTATCCAAAAACATCAATGTTTCAGCGACCAAGTTGTAATCAGGACGACCATTTTGAGTGCGCAAGAAGTTTTGGAGCAAGTAATTATGATTTTCACACAAAAGTTGCAAGAATCTCAAAATTGGCTCCACAATAGCGACTTCAGTTGGCAGTGTGTCACGAAGTTTCTCATCGTCTTGATAATTCATGATATCCGGAATGCTTCCTGGATAGGCTGGGAATTCTCCAGGGAAGTGTTGATGGAATGATTCCGATACTGACGATTGTCGAGTGTTTTCAGTTTGGGGTGTGCCTCCAAGTGGCTCAAAGACGCCCTGCTCGGTGCCATACGGTAGTGGTGTCATCGCGTTCGATGCTAAAAAGGGACATTGTCTTTTTAAGTTTTAAAGCTAAAACTACAAGCAATACGAGGGTAAAACAACAAAAGACAGAGACCGAAACACCAAGACAAAACAAGGGATAGAACATGCATAAATTTTAATCACTCACAACGTCTACTGATTGACGTCGATGAAAATGCTGAAACCCGAAGATGAGCTAAATGTAAAAGACCGTTGGAAAATGAAACCAAAGAAAAGAAGGTTTAAAATAATAGAAATGAAAGTAAAGAAGATAGGAAAGACATACCGTTCTTTGCTCGGACATTGCTGCCACTCATCATATCGCTTTTCAGGCGATTCTGCGCAGCTTGCAATTTGCTCGTAAAGGCTTTAAAGAACTTTGCGGCGGCTTTCTTTTCCTTGAGTTGTTGATAGAAGGATGACTGGACTTCTTCATTGCCACCATGGAGTAGTGCCTTGGCAAGTTGGCATGATTTTAGGAAAATTTCATGAGACGGATCCATCACAATCAAGTCGATAACGAGCTCAACTGCGCCAGCGGCATTCAGTTTGCATTGGATTTCATGAAGCGAAACGTGCCTCAATGGCTTCAAATCGCTGTCGAATACGTGGTCCAAGTTGACTGAAATCAATAATCCAATTGTTGTTAATTGTTTAAAATCATACCTTTCTTAACCGGTGCAACTTCATTCGTCGTAGTTATCGAATTCCGCCGATTGATCATCGAGGAATTTTGCACGGCTTCGGCTCCGAAGTATCGTTGTAACAGTTGCTTTCGTACCGCTTTGCCCTTAAACCATAAGATTAACTATAAGCCTATGTGTAACGCAACAGAAGCATTAAGACAAGACGGAACAGACTGAAGAAAGGTGTGAGAGGAAACACTTCAAACTTGTTAACAAAAAAAGCATCCGACACCAAATTAAGTACAGTCCTACTCACCACACTGTCGAACGCTATATTGGAAGAGAAGCAAAGAGGCTAAATACCAATGATACACGTGTGAAAATGTTGGAATATTTGTTTAATAGAGAAAAAGGGAAGGTTAAAGTTCAAATTAGGGGACTTACCTGTGGATTGAATGAGTTTTGGGTACTGGTTGTCATCTTGCAGAGCGTTTGAAGGACTCGAGTACACAGATTCTCGTGTTTGTTGACCAGAAGCAGTTTGCAATGTTGAATAAGCTTGGACACGACGCCGCCATCTTCACATTGAAGCCGTAGTTTGGAACCAGCAGGGAAGAGTCGCTCAGGGAAGTGGAGAACGTCGACCAAAACAGAACCTTCTGCTGACTGTAGCGGTTGAAGGAAAGCTTTGAATTCAAGGATGAGTTGTTGGTAACACATTACGACATTTGTGTTGTTATCCGAAGATTTTGAGAGCCGCTGAGTAGTGACCATGCGGTTGTTGCGGGTCGTGACGGATGCCTGATTCCGCTGAAACCGTAGCAACCTCATCAAGAAAAGGGAAGCAAAAATCCAAACAAACCGAAATAAAAACAGCCGAATGCGCAGCTTTTTGCCATAACAGCCTTGGGGCCATTGTTGGAGAGAATGGTGCAGCAGATCCAGGGAAGATGCCGTGTTCATCTGCATATTTCTTGAGTCGCTTGTAGCATTCACTGACCATGTACCAGTTCTTATCATATCGATTGATCGTCAAAGGTCCTTTTTCGAGTTCAGTGATTTGCTTGAACACATAGCCGAATCGCTTTTGCTGTTGCTTGATGTCGACTGGTGGCTGTCCCGTACTGTAGGGCTTTTCAAAGAACTTTTTCAAAACCTCCGTGACAGTTTGGCAGATGTAGCTCTTCAATGTCGGCGATGGTTCTTTGCCAGTATTCAAAGCTTGGTTCAATGCGCGCATATCGACGAGAATGTTGTCAATGATGCTTTCAATGTACTCCTGATTGCTCGCATCTTTGAGTTCAATATCAGTGTCAATATAGCATTGAAGCATGAATTGCAAATACACATCCTTGATTTCCGTGAGACAGTAGTCGTTGCGGATGACCCGAACAATGTGATCCATCGGCATGAATGACGCACACTTCAACTCTGTGATGCCATTCTTTCCACGTGTTGTCATGGCCATGAGTCGAACAAGTTCAATGTGGAATTTGAGGGGGTGGCTTGGCTCCATTGATGCTTCATTTGCAGTCCGCATCATTTCCACAAGTTGCTCACAGCTGGCACTGTCGACGTAAAATTGGCGGACATCATCAGACGCTTTGCTAATTTCTTCAACCACTTTAAGCTGAGCCGTGTCAGTTTCTTTTTCACAGGACGAGACAATCACTTGCAAGAATTCAAGGAAAACGGCATTCCGTTGTTTGTGTTCGATTAGACTGACAACGTGAGCAATCAGCCCTTCGGCCACGTTTTCGGACAACTCAGCATTGCCTTTGAAGATGGACACAAGGGTTTGCACTTCTTCAACCTGAAACGATAGATATACTACGTAAGTATTGTTTTGCCATTTAAAATCTTACCGTCTCAACAGATAAAGAACCTTCTTTTGCATCATTCTCAATAGACACATACATGTGTAACCGTGCCTGATTCTCTTTATTGTTCCGCGCAAAGCTTCGCAGAAATTTGTGGCACAGCGTGATCAAACCCGGCATTTCACTATCGGTCTTCTTGTCGTACGGGATTGATAAGAATTCCAAAACAACCTCATAGACTCGCATGTTCCGTAGTAATTGCTGATTCATCAGATCGTTCTTCGCGTTTTCAAAACAAAGAAGTTTCATTCGCTTCAAAATATCTTTCACGATTGTGTAAGCAATTAGCGGCGCCTTGTCCATCAATGTGTGCAGCGAAGTAGCCATTACATCTTTGTCTTGATTGTAGAACAAGTGATGCAAAAGTTGTATGCATTTTGTTGTAACTGATGGATAATTTCGATGGAGGAATGTTACGTAGTTCTTTGGTGGTAGTTCGCTTTCTGGTATGTCGCTGGATGATTTCTCGGAATGGTCTTCATGGTTTGGCGATTCATTTTCATCGTTGTGCTCCCTGAAACCTCACTTTACTAATCATAAAAGTAATATTTAATCTTACTCAGCATTCAGATCGTCACCACTCAAACTTCTGCTTCGATCTTCATCCGTCGGATGGGGTGTTGGTGCCGACGGGGTAGTATTGTCTTTGCCCCAGTGTGCCCACAATTCTGATTTTTCAGTCAAGTTCTTCAATATGAAGAGATCACGATCGATTTGGTGGTAGTGGTCAACATCACTGTTCGATACGAGTAGCTGGACCTGCTTCATGTCCTCAATAAGTTCTTGATACTGAGTGAAATGCCGGAAGAGGACCTTCAACGCCATGCTGGTCAATGGTGGGTAGTCGTTCATTGTCATTTGAAGCAAGATTCTTAGTAATTGCTGTCCCTTTTCGCCATCGAAGTCAAGTTCATTTTCAGTTGATTGGAATACGACACTGCTGAGTTCAGAAACAACTTCTTCCGTGATCGCTGGAAAAATCAATTAGTAAAACCGTAAGTTGACGTTCCTAAACTTACTAATTGGCTGATTCAGTTCGCCATTTTCGTTGCATGGATATTTGTTTTTAAACCAAGAAAGCGCAACGGTGATTCGGTAATCTCGGCGGACGTCCATAATGAACTAAAGCCCAAAACCATTACTTTCTTATTCAAAAAGGTAGCCCTCACCTGCAGAATTTCCACAACGATTAATTTCGTCTGTAGAATCATTTCTCGGCTTTCCTTTGCACGTGCGGTATCTTCTGGAACATCACCACTTCGCTTCAATGTAGATGTGTTTGCCGGTTTCTGACCGACTGTATTGAGCATTCCTTTCGTCAATTGACGAAGGAATTTGGTGTGTGGGGCGACCTGTTGATCTGCAAAGCCTAAATTTGCCTTAATAGCTGCGCATGGAAGCTGGGAAAGATTGTTAGTTGCTAGAGAGGTATGAATGGACGAGTTTTGCACAACGACACAGGTTATTATACTTACTGTTTGAATTCACGAATCGTGGATTGCTGTCAGTGATGGCAAGAAGGTTGCGTGCTAGCTTCAACAAGTCGGCAAAACTGTAGAAACCGAATTGCGCAAGAGCTCGGGCGAGGGTGACGATCTAAAGTTAAAATTTGGTTGTATTGCTTCACTGTTTTTTGATTTCACCTCAAATGTCAATCGATTTTCATCACAGTATGTGGCAGAATCCCGAAGTACAGGTTCGCCATTGACAAATTTCTGCCGCAAATCCGCCAGATATTCCTCAACGATGGTTAGAACTTTTTTGAAATGGTTTGCAGCATTGTATCGTGATCGTGAAGTGTCTTCCATTGCATTACTGTGATAAAATGCGACATTGACCTTGTCCGGAATCTCCCTCCATAGTCGCGCATGCCTTACTGCAGTCACCGGCGAACCTCGAACGACATGCAAATGTAACATCAATCTTGCAAACGAGGCTCGGATATCGCAGGGCAGACGAGTATCGGAGATGCATTGTAGAACAAGGTTAATCGGCAATTCGTTCGATAAGTTCAAGAGTTTGCGCTCGGGTGGCGGATCAATAGCGAGGTATTGTTGTTCTTGACACATTTGCGCAAGTAATCCAAGTTGGTGTCTGTAACTCATTATCTTTTGTACGGGTATCAAGCAAACATGTTATTACCGGTAGTAGTCGATCATTTCTCGATCTTCATCTTTGTCGGAGGACGCACAAGTGACCAATGTTTTGCATTCACCACGGATGAATTTCTCTTCCCAGCAGATGTAAATCTCAAACTTTTCCTCGCCGCTAGGATCTCGTCGTGGTTGTCCAACTTTGGTTTTCATGAAAATGTCGCGGTTGTTTTCGCTCAGGACACTGTTGCAAATGAGTTCTTGAATCTTTTTGTTTGCTTCGCCTCGGCATACGCAAAGATCAGCCAGGTAGTCGAGGAATCTAAAAGTATTGATTGCTTTATGGCTTCTTGTCTGTCCGACTTACTTTCCGCATCGATTGTTTCGGACAAGTTCAACAAAGCGCTCAACATGCGGTGTTTTAACATATTTTTCCAAAAGTTTTGGGTTGTTATGCAAAACTGCGGTCATAGTGTCTTCAGCGAGTAGGTCAAAACCAATTTGCTCTTGGATTTGGTCAAATTTCTCTGCCAGGAATTCCTGGTTCTTTCGGTAGCCAACCTGAGCATATCTCAACAATGAATAGCACAACTGGAACATTTTCTGGAACACCTCATTGCGTGATTCAGTGAGTTCTTGTGGCGAATTCAGCAGCGGTGGCATTTCAGATTGACCTTGTCGAGGAAGGAACGGTGCCCGTAAAAGGTCAAAGACTTCGCCCAGCACACCTTGCTCACGGAGCAACTTCTGTCTGTCGCGGGTCGGGTTGAAGTCGACGATGCGCAATGGATCCACAACATGGTTATTGACATTGGTCACAAAATAAATACACTCGATCAACAATTGGGTTGTAAAGCTAAAAATATTAATTTTGAAAGTTGTAATTCAAATCATTCTGCTCACTTTATGGGTTCTTTGCTGACAGCAGTACCACTTTTGATCAGTTGTATGAATTGATGAAGTGCGCGACAAGCATCATTGGCAAAATCGAGGTCACGAACTTCATTCGGTGATACTGGTGATAGTGCAAATGCCTCCTTATCGATTTTTACGTTTTCGCAAACAACTTTGACCCATCCTTTTTCATTTTTGCTATAGTGATACAAGTTTTGCTTCATTGATGGATCCGTCGTGTGAATCCATTTGTTGGTTTTGCAATGGCGCAACCGTACAAAGGAATTGATTGGAACACGGGCTTCTTTCTACAAAACATCAGTTATGAATGAATACTAACGCTTTGTCGCAAGTAAAACAAAGACACTCACGGTGTTCGTTTTAGCGCAAGGATCGAGCAAAAACAACAACGATGGATCTTTTGCAGGGTCTTTAGACTCTTTCGACACAATGTAGTAGACGTCATCGCTATCAGCATCTAGAATCTCTGTATGTTAACTTTAGGATAACTGTGCGTTAGGCTCATAGTATCAGCACACTAACCGAAACTGTGTTGTTGTAATGACGAGCCAGCAAGGAGTGATTCACCAGGCTTCATGATTAAGCTTGGTCGACGGCTCTCCGATGGAATGTCTTCTTTCTTGGCAACGGATAGATACAGATCTGTCGCCAAATGCTTGAACCGAATTCGTCGGCGCCATGTTGCGGCACCACCGCGATATGCCAGTTCCTCATTGTGGACTTGTATTTCCCAAAGCGCTCGAGATGAAGTCGCATCAGTTGCAGATGGGCGATTCGTCATACGCAGGAAAACAACATCCCTCTTTGTCTTTGGGTCTTCGTCAAGAGTCAAAAATGTTTGTTGATCTGCATGGAACAATCGCACCACGTCTCCCTGAAAATGGTACTTTTGCAAAACATGTTCTTCGTTTCACTTCTCATTGCACTCACTGATTTGACATTGTCGGGCTGGTTTTCGTCAAACTGCAGGAAAAGACTAATCTGCCACTCCGTGTGCTCGTTGAGGCAGTTGACTTCATAGGCCAAATGGTGATCTGGCAATTTGTGTGTCGAAAGATGGAGTTGTTGCTTCACTTGACTTGTCGTAGGCGCATTACCATTTGAATATGGAATGAGACAGATGCGTTCTCCTGACATAACGTTATCACCGATAGAAACATGTTTATACACGGGATCGACCGAAAACCAAGAGCCTTCATTGCCAAGTTTGTCTAAATAAACACGCATAGCATTCCGTTCTTGGCGGGCAGGTGAATTTTTTTGCATGGTGACGTATTTGTCCGATTTGACATGTAGTAATTGAATGCTCATGCCATATTGGATAATGTTGCCAAGCATCTTTCTGTACTCGAGATCGTTTTGCTCCCGCTCTTTATCGGCAGCAACCCGCAACTTGTTAAGCATTTCCTCGTCGAAAGCATCACCAATTTGACACTTTTTCTGTTCAGACCAGTACTGCTTCTGAGCTGCATACCGATTTACGGGGCAAATGCGGAACAAGCAATCTAAAAATGGACTATCAGCAATATCTACTCGTAAAAGCATTTTGATTGTTGCTGTTGCAAAATAAGTTACCGCGATAGTTCTTTGGCGGCGACGCTAAACTTCCATTTTCATGCTCGACAAGAAGACGATCGTCCACCAGGCCGAGCGTGCTCATGAAGCCTTCATGGCGACTTGTCCCATTCTGCGTATCCAAAGCATACAGTGAAACCACATCGCCAATTCTTAAATGTGTACCGTGAAAAGCATCTGCGCTGGTTGCAGGCATAAACTGATCACGCCGCTGGAAGGATGCCAGTTAATATTAGCAATGATTTCTGTCAATTTAATTTTTAACGAACCATTTTTTTATTATCTTTAGATGCACGCCCAGTGCGCCCTATTCACAATGGACATTGCAATTTCAATAGACCTTTCAATGAAGTTTTGATGGTGGACCCGGCTACAAAATCTACAATGAAACAGAAATAATCAAAACAAAAGTCATGAGCGCTTGCTTTTAATCTCAAACAATGTGCACTTTTCATTTCGTAAGCTATCTATTGATCGAAGAATTGTATCGCGGTTAGACGTTGAACTATTTCATGGTCTCGATAACACTCGAAAGTTTAAAATGAGCGATTATGTTGCACGTAGAGTCTGAGGAAAAATCAAAAAAAGTTGCAGAAGTGCTGTTTCAAGAGGTGTTCTTCGCACACGAATAATGGGATCATCTCACGCGAAAACTGAATGGGTGAGATAACGTAGAAAAAAGTAAAACAAGATGTGTGGCAATGTTTTCCTCTAATTCTTTGCACATGTCGAACCAAAAAAGTGCGAAGAAAAAAACTAAACGTTTCGTATGGCCATGAATCAAAAGTGAACTGTTCGTCATGACATTGGCGGTTGCAGGGGTCCACTTGTGATGTTGTGTCAGTAGCACCAGCGATCCCTCGATTCCATACAAAGAAGCTCCGGTAAACCTGTCGTCATTCAACGAGAAAAAAACTGGTAGAACGACGTAATCATAAACAACTGATATTATGATCAACTATTTTCTGAGTAAATTGCGTATGTATCTAATTCGATGCATGCGGTTAAGTTAAGCAATCGGTACTCGCCGAATGGTTTTGGGTGCAGTTAAGCCAAGTACACTTTTTGATATCACTCGTTATTCTAGCACCAAAAAGGGTCACACAGACGGAACTGTCTCTCCGAGTGGGAAACGCGGGGTGCTGTGTCGTGATCGGCAACGACCGGGCAAATAAAATAAAGTTTTAATGTGGTGCATAAACGGAAATAAAGGCGGCATTAACAGCGGCTAACATTTGGAAATTTAAACAAAGGGTAAAAAAACGGCTGAACAATCACGACTTTGAGAGACCATAAAAACTGACAAGATACAAGTTACCATTTCTGGACGGTGGACAAGTACGACCATCAACTGAAAGACACACCTTCGCGGATGACGGCGATAGTCGAAAAATTGAACGTCGCCGAGTTGACTGTGCCTTATCACTAAATACAATCAATTGTCGTGTCCGTCCTATTGTCGGAAGAGCCCCTGTGAAAGGTGGATGCGCTACACCTTGTCGGCCATCGCTTCAGGTTATTCGGTCGACAGGGCATGTGAAAGCCTTTGGCCGATTTTCTGAGCCCTTATGTTTGCTCTAGGTGGTCCTAGCGGGCGAATCGACGAAACGATCATGCCCGTAAGAAAAAGGCTATGCCGGAGGTCTGTTCGAATGATGCAGCGATAGAAAATTCTACCGAATCACGACACTTGAAGCATTCCGAACGAATTCCCTGCATTAAAGTGAACAAGTCATAGATCAAGATTGAACGTATGTATCAGTCAGGGTGTTAGGTTCAACGCGAGCTCCGCCGCGCATATAATACCTATGTTCGACGTGGACAGTGGTGACCGACGCCACTTTCAAGGTCAAAACCTCATGATTGTTTTTCTCCACGTCAATCCTGAGAAAATACAAAACATTTTATGACCCTATTCACAGTGACTTAGCAGGAATGACTACCGGGAAAGTTTCACGTACAAAACAGACAAAAGTCAAAAGCAGCGTAGTTTTTTCGTCGTGTTTCGTGATTTTTTCTTGCTTTTGGTAAGCATCCTCCGCTGATTCAACATTCTCATGCTACCAGCGTCGATCTTAAGCGATGGCGGTGATACAGCGAGTCTCTATGGGGCAGTTTCAGTGCCGTAGTATACATTTCTAAAGGTATAGTTAGGAAACAAAGTGACTACATGAATACCTGTGGATGAAATCCATCGAAAGTGTCGTTGACATTTCCTCAATGTGTTTTGGATTACAGGGAGTCACAATAACCTGTTTCGACAACGACTTTTAAGGCATTGCGTTTTGTTCGTCATTCCGGCTTGGTGCAGATCTTCTAAAACGCGCCTACATTGAAGAATGATATTAATACAAAAAAGAACAAACGCAAATTATCTTAACTAAAAAAATTGCATCAGACAGAAGCAAATGAAGGCAATAACGCCAACTTATATATTATATAAAGTAAAAACGATGAAGTATGACTAATGAAAAACCAAACATTCCACTTTTCAGAGAGAAATCGCTACGACTAGCGATCATAACCTTGTTCTAGTATTGAGAGAGTTTTTATTACCAAAGATCATGCTACATTGCAGGTACTAAACGTGGGGATTAACATTTAAATATAGTAAAAATGGTATGCTCATCGTTCTAAAAGTTGCAATGGTTGATGTTCAAATAGTCAAAACTTCTGCGATAGTCATTTTCGTAATAACTATAGTTTAGTTTTTTAACAAACATTTTTCTTTACAGATCATACATTATTTCACATCAAATTTTATTATATTTTCTTCATTGCACATATATAAAGTGATATGAAGAATTTGAAATGTTGGGAAAATCCGTTGATAGTGGTTCCATTGCACTATTGTTCACAAAAATAAACAAAATGGATTGCCAATTTTGTATCAAAGTCGTTTTGTACAATAACGATTCTCACACTTCGGCGTTGTGTTTTCGATGTTTACTTTATTTAACTGATTTTCCGTTGATTTTTGCGCTATGGTTTTTAATCATGAACCACACAACGGGATTAATTGGTGTTGGTATAATTTACACATGTTCCCGTCATTGATATTTAAACCAAACTCTATCCACGTTTCAGACTAGTTCCTTGTAAGCTTGTAGAAACTAATAACATAAAAATGAACACGCCACCGGTTACATAATTTATCGTAATTATCTTAATCATTTATCATGATATTAAAACAACAAAAACTTGTGCGTAAAAACTTGGAAAAATAAAAAAAACTGAGAGACGAAGTCCACGTCTGATACATGATTATGAGATTATGTGATAACAGTTGCACGTGCTATGATTTATATCTAACAGATTCCTTGAAAACCGAATAAATCCTTGAGGTAGGTGAAAGCAGTAATGATTGCAGGGTAATAATGGTGGAAGAGGTAGCCAGAAACAAATGACCTAACTTGTAAAAATATAATTAGGCAAAAATTCGATTAAAAATTGTTACTTACTTGCCAAAGTTGATGGACATGTCGAAAGATTCTTTTCTCGAGTTCATGCAAAACGAGAATGTGTCAATCATTCCGAAGTCAATCCACATCAATGGCGGAATCTCGGGGAAGCCAACAAAAGTTTCATACTCTATTCGGTGAGTAGGAAATGCTGTTGCGACTTCAATGTTACTGAATTCGTTAAAGATTTTGCCGGAATCGCACCAATAGTAGTAGTAGTGCCAAAGGTGATATTTTTTAGCAAAAGTTCAATGTAGCCCTGAGGGCATGTCTCAAATGGTGCGACCAAGTTGAGGGTCGCTTTGTAGCAAAGGGGGATTTCGGCAGTGAAGAAGGGATTCCAGTTGGTAATGGTGAATTGGAACAATTGTCCGGGATATGTGATGTTGAGCATTGTAGGGTTGTGAATGCGCCTATAAACAAGATGTTACAGTAGTTACGAAAACTTAAGCTTACAAATAGTCCTGCGTTCTACCACAAATAGTGCCGTTGACAACATCAGATTCCACGTTGCATGGTGTCAGACCATCCAAGGACGAACCATAAGCGATCAATCCAAAAATAGCAAACGCAGCAAGGATAATCATGACGAGAAAGGCATTGTGACACCAATTCACCCACCGTGCCCCATTTGGAGCACTAGGTTCCATGATATCAGGTAAACCGACCGCGGTCTGAAAGTCTAACAATGTTGAAAAGCAAGCATCAACTCGACCCGCACACACGCTAACAGCTACACAAAAGTTATTTAAAAAAATCAGCTCGCATTGAACGGCGGCCAGTTCAGCCTTCGGACACGCATGACCTCTGTCAGATCAGGCACCTTCATGGACGAACGCTGTTCGTCTTCGTGCATAATAACGAGAAGCTGGCAACGGCCAAGGGGAGTGCCCGTTTGAACGTTTTTTCTTCCTTTTTTTTATGACAAAAGCATCGGCAAATGAACACACGAGGACGCTTATTCTCTGACACATTGCCGTGCCAGCGATTCCGTGGTGTTAATCAACGTCCTTTTATTAAGCATGAAGACGTAAACAACCAGTTCCTTTGCGCATTGTCTATGTATTCTAAACGTTTTACGATGCGCGGAGTGTTAGACCGATCACCACACCCCTAATCTAGGTCCTACTGTAACTATGCAGATCACATGCTTCATCTGTACATCTGGTAGTGCCTTCTGAATAGGTAATTACGTATTCTATTCCCAGTTGAAGTCGAATGCAACATTTAAATTAGTTGATTTGCAGGTCCCTCGTAGTTGTTGTTTCATTCTTTAAAGACCAGACCGTTGGTCCCTCATTGGAATTCAATGTTTTGCTTTCGCATTGTCTGCCCTTTGAGATTTTTGTTTAGGGGACTTTGTTGTAATGGCGCGGGAAGTTCCGCGATGCTAAAACATGATCGCTTCTTTGTTTTCAATTGGGGGACCATCTTAAAATATCTTTATTTTTTTTTTCATTAAAAGATACATTATTTAACACTGTTTATACAACCATTGAGTATTGAAGCATATTCGGCAAGTTTTGCGGCTGTCTGATTTGAGGTTTACGCCGAGAGAAGTCCAACAAATCTGAAAACGCCGATATTGAAGATTGATAGCGTTTTGGTAATCGAAACTTACGACTCTTTCGGTGTAGAATTCCGCAACGGTTGAACATCCCCAATAGGACCGTCGCTCTCGTCATCGTCACCGATAGAATCACCACCCATAGCCTCATCGTCAGATTCACTGTCATCGTCGGCCATTGAAAGGTCAGCTTGCAGGGCACTTTGCAAATCTTCAATTCGGCGATGCGCGTTCTGCAAGTCGGTGGTAGCCTTTCGATAGTCCTGGTCACGCTGATCGCACTTTGCTTTCTGAAAAGATACTGACATTTTTATCTGAAATCAAAAATGATAGTGTTCACTCACCTCCTTCTCGTATTCACTCGACAGCACCTCCAACTTCCGGCGAAGTTCCCTTATTTGAGCTTCTACATCGAGACGTTCATTTGTCGCCTTGTTGAGGGCTTGCAACTCGCGGTCTCGGTTGTTTTGCGTTTCCAGAAGGCTCCTCTCGGCGGAATCCAAATCATCTTGGAGTTTGTTGATCTCGGATTGGCTCTTCTGATTGGCGGCCTGTTCGATGTTGAATTTAGCCTCGAATTCTCGAGCCTTGAAACAAATCTTCGTGTATTCATTCTTGTCCACGGTATTGCTTCGTTGCTTTGTGTAGTCGGCTTGCAGAGAAGAAAGCTCGTCATTCAAGTTGCGAATAGTCTTTTCTAACTGTTCAATCTGAAAAAAAACCACGTTAGAGGGACTTTATGATGGGAAAATGAAAACTTGCCTGATCATTCAGGGCGCAAATATTGATCGCATCGACTTGGCTCTGCTGAACGTGATCACGATACTTGCGAGTTAGCTCCATGAATCTGTCATTATGCTCGTCAAACATGAGCTTGAAGTTATTCCGTTCTTTTGTAATCAAGCCAAGTTTGTCTTCGGCAGTCTTCTTGGCCTGTGTCATCATTTCAAGTTGACAGCGAAGTTCGCTGACTTCATTTTCAAGACTGTTGCGTTCCTTGATGGCGCTCGCCTTTGCGGCTTCGGCATCCTCAAGTTCAAGCTTCAATTGGCGGAAGTGAGAATGAACAGGGACATTGCGCTTCTCCATGTTGAGTTGAGCTTGGAGATCGCGATAGAGTGATACCACTTTACGGTACTCACGTTTGTATTTGTTAGACGAAAGATCAAGCACGCTAAAAAGATTCCCATTAAATTGAATTAGCCTTTTGAAAGTAGCCTCCTACCTCTGATGATGTGTTTGCAGTTGCCGACCTTCCGACTCCAACTGTCGATTCTTCATCAATAGCTGTGTGTTGGCCTTTGTCACCGACTCGATCTCATCCTCAAGGGCGCGGAATTGGCGTTGGTGAGAAGAACGAATTTCGGCGATTTCCGATTCACGTGCCTCGAGTTCGCGTTTCTTTTCATTGCGCAACTTGGACATCGACATTTCCAATCGCGTAACATTTTGAGTCAAATGTTGCGTCTGGGCAGCCATCTCTTCCGCTTCTTCCTCGAGCTGCTTGATCTTCTCCTCCAATTCGCAGTTTGTACGACGAAGTTGGTCTTGTTTGGCTTCAGATGCACCGCCGCGTTCGCGTTCTTCCTCGTTTTCTTGCAAGTAACGCTTTGTTTTCGTGAGGTTTGCTCGGAGTTCCATGTTTTCTTCAGCCAGCTGCTTCAATTCATTCACTTTACTTGATTCTTTGCCTTGAGCTTCGGCTAAGCGGGCTTCGAGGTATTTGTTTCGCTCTTCCAATGAACGAACATTATCATCCTTCTGTTCGATAATGCTTTGGAAACTAAAAAAAATAGACTGGTTTTAAACTTCTAGCATTACTGTATACTTACCTAGCTTTGCTACGTTCAATATTCTCATTTTTGGATCGCAGTGATGTGATTTCACCCAACAAATCCTGTAGTTGCTCGGTAGCTTGCTTGGTTGTATACTGCTCGGCTGAAACAGTTTCTTGGAGTTTCGAAACTTCAGCTTTGAGTTCCAATGTTTTCGGATGGTTTTGCCAATCATCATTGCTCACGTGGGACGTCGATGAGGCAGATACATTGGACATTGTGCGTAATCGTTCCGCATCACCACCTAAAATAAGCAAATCATTTATAAGAAAAAAGTAATCCCTCCAGGCGCATGGGAAAATCCATACTTGTACCACCTGGCCGACTGGTTTCTGACAAATCAAGGTATCCACCGGAGCCACCGTTGTGTCGATAATAGTAATAGTATTCTCGTACGGCCTTTGCCATAGCAATTTGGGGTAAACTTCTAGGCCGCAAAAATGAGCTTGTCAATCCACAAATTTTCTCGCCTACGGACTAATGCGCGGAAATCAGGAAATGTATAAAATTGCATAAATTTGGGTCACGAAGTGAAACTCAAAGAAGGCACCCCGCTGATGGGACGAAAAAGGTGATACTCACGGAGAGTGTGTTATCTATTAATTGCGCGCACCGCAAATGCATCCCGAGAATAAGGATCGGGAAACGGTAAAGACGTCGACTTTGCGGAGACTTCCTGTTAACCGCGAAATCACAGATTGCGTTGGAGGTAAGCCAATCGACGCAACACTGGGGCGTTTGTTTGGAAAGATGATTAGCTTTGGGTGTTTTGTCACAACGGGGAAAAACAGCTTCTAATCCCCACGGACCTCTTACGACAGCCCCAATTGAGCCATCCACAAAGTCCACTACCGTGGGAAAAGACGAAAATCAACGTGATAAGAAACGAAAAACCTCTTGTATTTTTCGGAGGCGGGTCTGCGCAACGCCAGATTTTGAGACGCCGACTGGCTCAGCTATTAAAATTTAAGACGAACTAGAGGTGCTATGATACGTTTTCTCTTGTTGAGAAATCGAAGTTAATTGAGGCTCTTAATTCGGCGGCTCCAGTGAACCTTAAGAAACACGGCGTTAATTTGAAAAGGGATAAACGTACCGGCAAAATCGCGCAACTTTTGTTTTGCACCCATCAATTCTTGCTCAAGACGTGTGCGAAGTTCCGATTCATGTTCAAGACTAAGTGAAAGTGCCTGTGATCCTTGTGTTGCTGCTCGAAGAAGTTGTTCCAGTTCAGCGACTTTGCTTTCCAGCTTATTGTATTCTGTGCGTAGACCACTGTTGACGCTTTCAAGCTTATACACCTTTTCGCGCCATTCCCGAGCTGCTTCGTCTTGTTGAACAGCACCAAGCAAGGGTTTGACCCGCGTGTACAACTTCCACCATGGCCAACCGCGAACATTCAAATACAGTAATCCGTTTTTCTGGATGCACCGAATTGCCATTTCCTGGATACGTCGCTTATTAAGCCATTGTTGAGCAAGCTTCTGACGACATTGTCGCTGCAGGGAAACGATGAATCCAGATAGTTGCAAATCACGCTTGCCTTCTAGTTCGACTAGAATATCACTGCGTAGAAGGACTTGCGAGATGCCAAGTCTGTATCTGTGCTCATCAATGCCCATTTGATCAAGAATTTTCTTCACTGCACCACGATCATCGAGGGCTTCTTGGAGATTCTTCGGTGAATTACTTGATTGAATTAGGCATTGGAAGTGTCGGCGGAAATCGCGGAAAGGCATCCGCTCGGGATAACCTGGATATTTGAATTGGATTAAGACACCATTAAATTGAACTAAATTAAATTACCTCGATTGCAGGCTCGAACAGAGTCAATTAACAAGATAGATTGCAGCTGTGATCGCACATAGGGCACGTCAAATCCGTCGATTCCTCGGCCTCCAGAGGATGTCATGACGGTTGCCTGATCAGACAATGTCGGGTTGACGACCGGGTAGGGCTGCACGCTGTGAATGAAGATGACTTTGCTACTTCGTTGGACAGTCGACAAAACGTATTCCTGAAAAGCCGTTGTTCCAAGACATGCAACCAACGTCGGTGAAAGTGTCGGAAACTACACCGTTATCCTTTGTTTGGACAAAGGCGCGCAACCAATAAATCTGTGGCCACGCTTCGGAATCTAGTTCCAATGACCAACTAGGCGGCCTCAGCAAGGAGATTAATGTACTCCGGGGAGAAAACGAGACTTTTTTTCGTTATTACAAACAAAAAAGCGCTGCGACAACATAAACCGAAGAAAAAAAACCAAAAATTGTGTTGCGAAGCGCAGTATCCCCCAAAAGAAGGTCAAAAAAGATCGGAAAAAGTGATAACGCGCTTACAATTTGGGCTTCAATATTGCTGAAGTAACCGCCAACAGTCTTAGGGCCACCTGATTCTTGCTGGATTGACTGGGTCAAGTGACGCAAACGATATACGTTGTCGGAAGAACTGGCACCAGCGGAAGCAAAAAGTCCCGAAAATTCCGGCCTGAAAATTGTTTATTTTTAACAGTCGCGGAAATTTGTTGACCTACTTGTTGGAAACGTTCAAAAGTTGGGGAGCCGTGAACTGGGCATGTGATGGACGAGCTTCTCGTACCCAGCCTTCAACGCTGTAAGCCGTAGGCGATGTATTATGGCAATGACCTAAGATAAACGCGGACGGATCACTCGGATGGCGGTGAATAAATTTGTTGTTCTCAAAGTGAAGCAGAATGCGACTTAGCAAAGATTTATCGCAACCCGCAGGGAACATGACCTCCTCCTGGAGGAGGTACATTAACCCTCGTTCTTCTTCGCTGCGCTCTTCGAGATTGACACTGAATACCTAAAAACATGTTTTGGGTTTAATCCAGACAAGTGAAATCCGTTTAAGTTACATACAAGCTGGGGTTTACGGTCGATTAATCGCGTAATTGTGTGGGGTTGAAGAAGCGGTGGTGTCAAATCAACGTTAACTTGTTCCCGAGCATAGACTTCCATCGGTTCTCGGAAGCTGCGGTCGTAAAAGAGCTCACTGATACGCTCATTGCAGTAGTTAATCACAAAATCGGATAATCCGGACATGAATTCCGTGCGGGTATCTGCCCATTGAAGACCAAAGTTGGCACCAGGAATATCCAGAAGACTGATTGCGCTAGCAGAATTGCCGCTAAGTTTCTCGTTGATCTTTGTGGTGATAGCATGCACAAGATTGTTGTACAAAGCTTGGACAAAAGATTCAACGGCTTCAGGACCACTCTCACTCAGGTTGGCCAATCTCGTTCGGTTGATAATGTTGGGCGAAGAATCTGGAGTTTGTCCCAGGAACACTGCCTTTGTAAGTTCTTCAATCTTGACACCCAGAAGCAACGCGGCTGTTTGAGCATTTGAAGCTCGAATGAATCGAGAACGCGATGCAACAATGTTGACAGCTTGGGCTTGTTTGAGGTGCAAAATAGCTCCAAGAACGTCAAATATGGCTGAGATGAAGTTTTCTTGGAATCCGAGGTAGCGGAATTGGTCGGTAAGGGTTTTAAGGGTCTGAAATTGTTTAGTTTAACCATTGTTCACTATTTGCAACTGTAATTACATCATTGCTTTCTCCATTGTTCGATCGGATGTAATACTTGTCAAATTGCTCAGCTACAGTATCAAGGCTAAGCCGTTCACGCAGCTCATCACTTGCTTCAAGCCATAGCAAATCAAAAATATGGAAATACGTGTCATGTTTTTGTCGACGGAACAGATGTCCAGTTTGTAGCAGGAAGGTTTGGATCTTTGCGGAGCTACAAATTTTAACTATTCACATAAGCGCAAACACTCTCGAACCGAAGCACTTACCAAAGGGCAGCCGAGTTGTCAAACCCAAGTGTCACTACTCGAATAGCCTGTGAAGCATTAAAGTTAAGCCGGGTTCGCGCATTAACGAATGCATCCAAAATTACATTTGCAGCGTTCAATTTCGAAACTGGAATTTCACTTTTCAGATGCGTACTTTTTCATTGTTTGCATTACTTACATGGTAATTGTTTTGTCCAGCCAGCTGCACCACAAAGGTATAATAGCGCGTTCTTCACTTGCTTTGATTTTCCGGAGCCACTGACTCCGGTGAACACTAAACTTTGATTGCGCGTGCCGCTTTGAAGGTTGCGGTACACCTCCTGTGTTGTGGCGAAAATGTGTGATGGCATTTGATCGCGGCGGCATCCTTTGAATAACTCGATCAATTGTTCGGACGAGTATTCTTCCTCAGATTGCATCAAAGAAACGAGACTCAATGCACCTGCATGCGAATAACTGAGACCGCAACCAGCCAATTTGCGGAGCAGATGAATGGCCGACGTTGTATTCACGTAACTCAATTTGGAAATGTCATTGTGAATGGTAACGGGATTAGCCCGATCAATATCCGATCGATCAACTAGCATTTCTGTTCCAGCAACTCTGATTTTAATCTTGTTATTTGGGAGCATAGCCAAAAATTGACAGACTGTATAGCCTTCACTGTGAATGAGCCAATAACGGGCATCTTCTGGGATAGACTGAAAAAAATGTAATTGTATAGAGGTCTTTTTTGTCATGGGAAAACGTACGTCGAAATCGTTAGAAGTGAAACTCGCATCGAGTCTCAACGCATCACCTTCGTCTCGAATTCCGCGCTTTGAACGACCACAAAGGTGCGTCAGCTCAGGCACGGTACGCACTTTCAATCGGATTTCATTACCACTTGAGGCGATAACTTCTTGCAAATCTTCTCGGCTCATAGTTGCGACTGCGTAGCCATTAACCTCAACGAGTTCGTCACCTGGGAGCATCCCGTTGACGATGTCACTAGGCCTTGGGGGTCCGGAACGGATAACAGTCGGATCCGCGAAAACACGCATCGCTGAGCCATCTCCATTTTGATTTGCACGTCTGATACGGAAACCGAAATCACCGGATACATTTCGATGTAAGGTTATTTCACGCTCATAGACTTGAACCACTGCTAAAGCTGGTAGCTTCAGGCCAGCGATGTCAAACTTCTTTGGCACGACAAAAGATGAACCCGTCTCTGTCATGTTAACCGTAAACAAGCATGAGCGAATTGAACTGAAACGATCAATGGTTAATCGTTATCACCGACACAGGGAATTAAAGTTATGATAGCTACGCGATAATCAATAGCTTTTCAGCATTCCGACAAAAAGTTACAAATCTAGACTTTGGAAACAAATTGAACAGTTGGAGGGAACGTTCAATCGGAGATTTTACGCTTGACCGAAAGGCCTTCCGTGTGGTCGCGGCTGATGGCGCACCTCGGAACAGTTAATCCGATAGAGGCGAGGTTTGACGCGGCGACCGACCCTGGCGCCAAACAAACGTTAGCCCCACGATTCAAGGCTTTAATTCTGACGGCCTTGAAAGCGAACCGTATCCGCCACCCGATACACATATCTCGACATCAGAACAGCGGATTCGCAAGGATAATGGCACTTGCGCTTACAATTCAAAAACTGCGCATCTGAAAAAAGCACTCACGGGGTTGACGGTCCGTTTTTGGAGTAATAAAAAGGGGTTGAGAGTGGACGCAAGAGAGCACGCTGGGTGCTTTGGTAGTGTTTTTCGCAAGTGACCCCGACTAAAATCTGACGCGCCAACTATTTGATGTGATGTTGACAGAACTCTGCAATACCAGAGCTGCGCGAAGTCGAAGATGCTGACACGCTAGTAGGCCTATTGGTACAAAGGACGGCGTCACCATCAAAAACTGGTAGAACAAAAAAAGCCTGTCGAAAAGTTTCATTCGAACATGAAGGGATTCACGAAAGCGCGACGATGAAGGGAACAGAAGTCGTCGTCGTTCCGATCGAAACCGCCACAAGGCCGAATAAATGGGCGGTCAAGTGAGGAACAAACATCAATTCGCGGGTCCGCGAATGAGCTAGCTTTATAAAAAAGAGCTGGACGTCAATAAATATGGTCATTCTCCAGCTAGACGAGCAGATGCAGCTGTGTAGCCGGTCCCAACACCCTCCGCAACAGCTAGTCTCGAAACTGCTTGTGACTAATAAGGTCGATAAATGCGAGGAAATCGGTTGCAGGGGGCTATGCAGCACGTCGATCGTCGCTGGCGTCCCATGTGCGGGCTTTGAGGTGGCCTAGCACTCCCATTCAATGTGCATCCGGGTTTAGCACCCAGTGTCAGTCACCCATTGTCGATAACTTGGCTCGGTGGTGTGTCCCGATCGACCCGAGGTTTACGAATAGGTCCCAGATTGCGCAAAGATGAGTAACGCATTGTGCTTTTGGTTCTAGCCTACGAACGAGCCTACAGTCACCCTTCCTTTCCTGTATAGCATACCCCCACCATGAGTCATCATTACAGTATTTATCTTACAAATTTACAGACTTTGGGTTACAAGTGACAAAACAACGGTTGATGCAAGGCAAATTGGGCAATAATTGAACTTAATTTCAGTTAATTAGCTATATCAGTTAGGAAACCCTGTTAAATCGTTAAACAGAAACAACAAATTGTTATGGTTATGAATAGATTCAAATTTTGCACTGGATAATCCATCCGGGAGTTATAAATAGTAAAAACTTGTTCAATGTGTAAAAGTGTGAAAACCGTATATGTCTATTCCGACAACTGTGTATTGGAATCAGCTTCGTCATTGGCGGGGACCGTCTCCTCCTCGGTGACGGGACTAGACGAGTTCGAGACGGCGTTAGCCTCAGGGAAGGCCCTTCGTGCCGGCAAGTCGGCCTTACGGAACAGGGTAATCTCCTGCTGTTTGAAATATCGTCGATCCTCCTCATCGATCAGGACAAGGTTGAGGAAATAGCGCACCGAAAAACGTTTGCCGACTTCACGCATCGTCGGTCCGAGGTCGTACCCGGAGAGGAACAACCGGATGGGAATTGTTTCGCCTGCAATAAAGCAGTCAATGGATTGATGACAGGCACGGAAGTGACGGCAAAAAGGGAGGCAAACGAACCTTTGACGGGGGCGCCATCCATGATTTCGTACTTGGCGATGGTCTCGTTCTCATTGTAGGTGCCAGGCCCGGATCCGACGGATTCGCGCTTAATGATGGCAATTTCCATGTACTTGATTTTGATTCGGACAAGCAAGAAGTAGATTTTGCCTATGATGACATCTTTCAAGTGGTATCTGAAATCAGACCACTATGAATCACAGTTTTCATTACAAAAAGACAAACCTGGATCTGTTGTACTCAAATTCGATATGGAGGCAATCTTCAATGCCGACTTCCATCTTCAAATTGCCATCAGTATCAGGGAAAGTCGACAAAGCATGCACTACAATGTCCAGCTCCTTTGTAATATCGGTCAATCTCCGAAAAACTGTAGCCCGAATAAAGTACCGTAACTTGACGTTGCACCCGACGTAGCTCTCGAAAGTCTTGCTAACGTTGTTGAAAATGAAGCCATATGTCGTATTCTCGTAGAGCTCGCCGGGTCGCGCAACTTCTTTGGACATAGAGACAAAATCGTAAGTGTTGCCGCGATCGTAGTACACTTCTGGGAAAAAGGGTATTTGTTAGCACATAAGTCGTAAGAACAGTTCAAAACACAGGCCTACCTATCTGTCCGATGAAATCGACGCGGATGCCTTGATGCTCCAACTTTTGATTCGCTTTCTTCAACACAATCGTGATTTCGCCCGAAACAGTTTCACCGTCAAAGTAGAGGTATGCTTCTTCGACGACGCCATCTTCCGTCTTCAGGGTAGCCTTTTTTCTCGTATCTTCATCGCTTAATTTGATGTGAATGTCAGCGGACTGGCCGAATCCAAATAAATTCTGAAAAGACGAAAATAAAAAAGATTGTATAAACATTGAATGCTGTCTCTTTACGTGCAGCGTCATCGTTTTGAATATATAACAGTAAAACTTACCATCATTTGTCTATGCTTTTTTGTTATGGATGTGGCAGCTAAGCTTAAAGACAGGAAACTACAGATAGAAGGACAGGCGAAAGGAAAGCGGCAGAAGCAAACAACGAAATGCCGGCAATCAACGTGAAACGTAGAGGGTCAATGATGAAGTGCACGTCTGATACAAAATGAGACAGACGCGGTCCCGGCGCGAAGGGCGATGATGCGAGCACGTTGGGTTTGGACGTTGCTTGTCGTCTGCGCTCTCTTTCGCCCTCGGCTGTAGCCATGTTCTTCACGAATCCTGCCTTCAAAGAGACTCTGAAGCGGACGAACCGTCCTTTGGCTCCGAAGAAGTGGTACTACTCGGAGGTTACTCCTCTGTGTTCCAAAAATCAGGTTGAAGTTCGTCGTCAGAAAGTCCCAGGTACGCAATTTATATATATTTTATCTTCGAACAAGCTTCAATAGCATCCTTACAGGCAGCTCATGTACCCAAGAGCTCCAGGCTCTCTTCGGATGTCTCAAGAAATGGGAATTTGACGATCTTCCCTGCTCTAAATTGCACGGAGAATATATGCGTTGTGTCGAAGCTTCCGAAAAAGCAGCCGAGAAATTCAAGCAAGGCGCTCGTCAAGGTATCCTCGGTGAAGGTTCCTCATCCCTGTCTACGGCCCAGTTCAACAAGATCATGCAGCTTTACCCCCAGCCAGACATGGGCAATTCGCAGAGGCGTATGAAGCGTCTGCCAACCCAATCCTACGCCGATGATCTCTTTGGCCGGAAGAATACGAAGAAGCCGAATTAGTTTGCTTTCTAGCTGTTTGATTTGTTTTATTATAAGTCGTACGTAGTGCCTATTAAATTGATAACATTTATTCTGGCAAGAATTATTCGGTTTTGGAATGTGTGCGCATCGCCAAAGGTATCTGTTTCGTTAGGAACAACAATGAGATGAAGAACGCTGTTTGGTATTGGAGGATCGTCGGGACCACTACGAATCCAAACTTTTCGATTAACAAGGCTAATGGCGTTCCGGCAAGGATAGGGCCCATGTTGGACAGGAATGAGATGACAGCATTTGCAGTCGCGCAGATGCGATAGGGAGCAGCATCGGCGGAGATCATTCCGTAGACGTTGATGCAAGCATAGACTGCGGCGCCCATGAGGAAGCTGCTTCCATCGTGAGTTGTCTGAAAGGACTTATTAGGTTCGTATTATGGTATGTGAAGTCCATACCGAGGAAGTAAAGAAAGATGAACTTCCGATAAAAGCCATACAAGTACAAAGGCTAGCCACATTCCATCGCACTGAATCGACTTCAAAGTACGTCTGAAGGTACTGCACAGCGAATCCAGAAACAATCCCTCCAATAGCGCCGCCCATTTCAAACAGAAGTGAGCATTGCTTGAAGGTATCCTGGCTTTCTGGCAACTCGGAAAGGAAAACGGGGGACCACATTTCGAAGATGGCTCGGATCTGGATAGAAAACAGCATGAAGATCGAGATTTTCCAGATTGTTGGAGACAGTAGGACGTCTTTGCAGTCTGTAGCACTCAACTTTCGAGTTTCTTTAGCTTCATTAAGCTGGACAGGTCTATTAGTAAGAGCCACATAGGCGATTATGGCTAATATCGTACCAAAGCTTCCTGGAAATGCGTACTTTCTTTACCTATCAACTTTCTACATATAATTTACCGAAGCTAATGCATATATTCTTCCAATTCCCAGCCATTAGAAAAGGCCCAACCATTCCACTGACATTGCTCGTGCAGTTCATCATCGTGTAAAGCATCGGAAACTGGTCGCTTTCATAATTCTGTTTCAAGATTTTGACCGTTGCAAGCCAAGCACCACCTTGGACAAGCGCCGTCAAAGAAACCCAAAAGTACAACTCATAGACACTTGTAGCTGTGGACATTCCGAACAATGCAACACTCATGAAAGCAATGCTTCCGGCTAGAAGTTTTGCGGGATGAATCACATCGTTTAGCGTTCCGAGGAATAGTTTTGATACTGTGTAGCACAGTGAATAGGCCGACACAATGTTACCTAGATTAAGAGTTATTATTAGATGGCTTAACTTTTCAAAATATTTACCATATTCAGCTTTCGCATATCCTATTTCCGCCGAACTCTGGTCCGAGGTCAAAAAGAATAGTCGTCTGAAGCACACAATCGATGAATAGCAGACGAAAACCAATATAAACCGCAACATTGTAAAATTACAACGGTTTATAACGACGAAGTCGAGTCCATGGGCAACTGGCTAGTAATGACTGTCGAATGCGCTCCTTAAATGGTAGCGCTTTTCCGGATTGGTGATGTTCACAAGGGGATGAGCATATTGACGGCTCGCAAAGCTGCACAGCCGGCGGCACTAACCACCATTAATGTGTCGAGACGGGGTCCACGTAATGTCTTTTTAGCCTGAGGAAATTGGCCTTTGGCGTCATTAATTGTGCACGTTGCTTCTTCCGATGTGTCCATAAGGTGATTTAATGCGTCCAGCTGGCGGAAACAACGAGCTCATCAATCTTCACGGTTTTGAAAGCTAATCACGATGCGCACGCACCCAAATATCAGGACTCTCATCACGATTTTCCAATTTTTGTTCGACGAGCCAGCGAACTTGAGAAAGAAAAAAGAAGCGGGTTTCCTTTCTTCTTTGACTTTTTCACGTTCGCAACTCTTACTCGTGCTATTGTTATCAGTTAGGGTGCCATCATATGTTTGCGCGAGTAACATATAAGTATTTTCCGAACTTTTCATGGATATCCTTACGCGTATTTTGCGAGCTTTATATAAATTTCGTCATTTTCGTGTATTTCTTTATTGAGTGAGCAAAGTACACATTTCAGGCATCTCAGAGTTGGGTTTTCGCTCAGTCTGCAGACATGGAGGAATATTCGCGTGAACCATGGTAAGTGTTTTCATGAATTGATCCCAGACATCTGTTAAATATATATAATTTCAGTCCGTATCGCATTGGCGACGACATTGGTAGTGCTTTTGCTATGGGCCTCGTCGGAGGCTCCATATTCCACTCATTCACCGGATTCCGCCATGCTGCCAAGGGCCAGAAAATGATTAACATGGTTCGCGAAGTTCGTGCTCGCAGCGGTCTCACCGGAGCTCAGTTCGCTGCCTGGGGCGGTGTCTTTTCAACCATTGATTGCTGTTTGGTCGCTATTCGTAAGAAGGTTTGTAGTCCGCTCCTTATTTGGATCAAGGTTAATGGTTTGCATGTTTCAGGAAGATCCACTGAACTCGATTGCTTCCGGTGGTCTCACAGGAGCCCTCTTGGCTGTTCGCTCTGGACCCAAGGTCATGGCTGGCTCCGCGCTCTTGGGCTCCGTTATCTTGGCTATGATTGAAGGTGTTGGACTTGTTACTTCGCGTTGGATGGGCGCTATGTTTGATCCCACTGCCCAGCAGATGGAGCAAACCCTTTAATGCGGGCACATTTTGATTTTTGTTTTGATTTGATATGTACGAAGGCGTTTAGTTTAGGAATTGTAGTCTTTAATAAACCAATAATCGCTTCATAAGTTAGCTACAAAGTTGACATTAAAAAACACAACAGTTAGAAATAAGACACGGAATGGGATTGAGCATGCGTTTTCATTGAGAAAGGTTTAGGCACGGAGATCGCGGCTGAGGACTTTGATGATAGCGGCCATGACGGTCTTGTCGGCGCTGCTGACACGCTTGTAGACGCTGTTGTTGACCTTGTTCATCAAGTTGCGGAGACGGAGCGAAGCATGGATGAGGACCAGGAGGGTCGGGAAGGCGATCGAGAAGAGCGTAATAACGACGAACTGCAGGTAGGTGATGAAGGAGTAGAGCACGACCACGATAACGGCGAGGAATGCGTAGGGGTGCTCCTGGCGGATCTGTAAATGGATCGGTTATGGTCATGTCAGAAACGTAATGGATATATAACGCACCACAATGACACGCGGGTCACGGCTGCGAAGGAACAAGCCCAAGCCGACGATCAAGCCTAGGACGACAAACCCGATGGCCATGGCTTTGGCGTGGATGAAGGAGGCGAACAAGCCGAAGGCCAAGATGCTGACAAAGTAGTTGCTCTGGAAGTAGAGAAGATTGCTCGTGATACGGTTGTTCCACTTCGGGAAGTCATTGAAGGGCGCGAGCTGAAAAATGTTGAAAATTATATATAAATTTTCAAACAGAAAGCAAGTTATATACCTCATAGCGATCCTTGTTGAGCAGAAACTCATCGATGGAGCGCAGGGGAGCAAACTCGATGTCATTGTTCCAGTGATAGTTCTCATCGGCAGTGGTAGCCTCGGGGGCAGCGATTTTGGAGCGGTTGAAACTCATAGTGCTGAAACTGTAACGAAAATGAGACTCCACACTGGCGGAAACAATAGAGACACGAGAACGACGCGAGTGAAATGAAAAGTCTGGAAAACGTGATGCAACGAGGAGCAACGAGGACAACGAGTGATGAAAAGCTGGAAAGGGGGACATTCGCGAACGCCACAAGCAAGCTCATCCCATTATTCCCGGCGAGATCATAATGGTAAAACTTGAGGGTGCTTTTATGGGTTCAGAAAAAACGACTGCGTGTTCATTCTCGCCTTGGTGCGAGAGTGCATGCATTCCGTCACTGGGAGGGTTACTCGAGACCGAGTTTTGCATGTTATTGTGTGTCCGGTCGAAAAAAGAAAATGTGTACGAGAAACTGTCAATGTTGAAACAGATCGAAGGGGTTTGACTGTGACGAAATGCACTTTGAACTGTTCGCAACACACCTTCCTTCCGTTCAGGATGGCATAAACGGCTTATCGAACTTGGAACAAAGCGATCGCAACAAGTGAGCACAACAGCAAGCAACCTTACTACAGCCAGTGGCGGTTGGTTAGGGGCAGCCGACGGCCGGGCGCAGCTGCAGCGTGCGGCCTGCCGCTGCCTTTCTTCGGGGCTCATTGCGGCGGCCGGGGGGAAAATAACACGAAGCGCAACGTGCAGTCGACGTACAGCCCCCGAACGACGACGATGCTATTCCGCGCTTTGCTCCTTGTCATGTGGTGTACAAACCGTCATCCCGCATCTTCTCCCGTCATTAGTTTCCTTGCCACTGGGTTGTTTCGCGCTTAGGCAATCACGTTTTCATTGATAAACACGTGTGTTTAGAGCCCAAACGTCGCACTGTGTCGAGTTAGCCCCCCATCCCCAGAGTCTTGTACACACACCAGTCGTGGTTACGTGACTTATCGATAAATTGTGTTATTTTTCCAGTCGATATCGCGATGTCCGCGAAAAACCGCCGTATTTCGCTCGGCTCCCCGAAGGATTTGAAGGAAGTCCACTTCTTCGAGGAAGAAGAGATTCCAGATGTCCCGAAAACCGGCGCCCGTATCAAGGTGTGCTATGCCGGCGTCTGTCTGACCGATAAGGAAGTCTCCAACACCAAGCAGGCCCGCATTACCAACGGCATCAAAGACACCAGTTTGTTCCCCGGTTGGTTTTTGCTGCATTAATGTGAAAACAAACTTATCGATTTTCCCCTTCCCCCAGGCTACGAAGTTTCCGGCGTCGTTGAAGCGTTCGGCGATGCTGCCAACCCGGAACAGTATGAACTCAAGCTTAATGACAAAGTTATCGTCTGGCCCACGGATGAGATGTGCAAGCGTGGCTATTCCGATTACGTCTGCGTGCCCGACTTGAAGCTGCTCATCAAGATCCCTGAAACCATGTCCATGCACGTTGCCGCTATCATGCCAGCTGGCGCTACCTGGGCTTTCTCCGCTGTCCTTCACGTATGTTTTATATCTTCAAAATCAAATGATCGACATATATAATGAACTTATTTCCAGTCTCGCCCCGTCGTCGAAGCCTTCGCATCCGCCAAAGGCTACTGCAACATTCTCATTGTTGGTGCCGGCGGTCTCGGATTGTGGTTGCTCAAGTTGGCCAAGCATTTCCTGGCTGGCGGCAGCACCCCTGATCGCCGTATCAAAGTTATGGTCGCTGACGCCAAAGAAGAGCGTCTGTGTCTTGCCGAACGTAACGGCGCCGATTTTGTTGTACATTGGGATGACGGAGGTGAGCTCTATCCCCATGCTTAAAGACAGTCGCTCATGTTTTGCTTTCCAGAGTTCGAGGAGTATCTCATCATGCGTACGAAAGACGTTGCTCGTACTGGTGTTCAGATTGTTTTTGATTTTGTGACGTCGCCTCGTACGGTTACCCGTTCTTTGAAATGTCTCGCCGAGGTTGGTTTTTGGTGTTCCTAATTCTATTACCTTTAACTAATCAATTCACCATTCAGAATGGCGTCCTTTTCGTCGGTGGCCTTTCCGGCTTGGATGTGCAATTGCCCATCAAGCTTGTCGCACAGAATCGCCTCGCCATCATGGGCGTTTCGCGCGGTAACATCGATCAGCTCAAGTCGCTCGTCACCCTCGTTGCCGATGGTCAGATTGAGGCTCCTGATTACCGCGTCTTCCCCGTCAATGAGGCGTCGCAAGTCCTGAAGCAGCTGTCCATGTCTGAAGTCGAAGGCAGAGCCATTCTCGAGGTCTTTGACCCCAACAACATCGTCGAACCCATCGACATCAACCTTCCCCCAGCTCCCGAATTGCCGGTCGTCACCGACGATACAGCCTCTACTGATACTGAAAAACACTGAATACCCCTTTGGAGCTCTTCGCATGTTGTCATCTTTTCAATAAGCGGTAGTGACTTCGAATTTGGTTGCTTGCGTGCTCTCTGATACCTGGAGCAAAGCTCATACGGATCGACTAGTTTTGTGTCTCTTTACTGATTTTTTTCTGCAAGTAATATTTAACCATGTCATCAGTGTTTTTAGGCACGCTCTTTTATGTAACGTCTCCCGCTAATCATGCATTTATTAAGCTATTTTTGTATAGCGTGGCATTGTTCGTGACATTGCTGAGTTACGCGTTTGTATCTGGTCATTGACGTGCCATTACGCATTGTAGTTTGAATGACATGTGCAGGTGAGCTTCACCGCGTAGTTTTATTGGTAACGGTATTAATCGAATTGTAACTGAACCGTAGTCATAATGTGTAACACTTATTTGAAGCAACTAAATGAAGTATCAGGACTGATTTGACTTGTGTTTTTGGCTCTTTTTATTTAAATGTCTTATTGAACATTCATCGTATCTTTGGTGCGTTGGTAAGGAGGTGGAAGTGGAATGGAAAGTTACAGGAGACCACTGGAATCACTTCCATCATGACCACGGGAGACATGAGCTTTGACATCGTCGCCAAGCGCGATCGTGCTCGTGTCGGCGTGTTTCACTTGCCTCATGGCGATGTCGAAACACCGATTTTCATGCCTGTCGGCACCCAGGGCACAATCAAGGGCTTGTTGCCGAGACAAGTGGCTGAAACGAGCTGCCGGATTCTGCTGTGCAACACGTACCATCTCGGCCATCGCCCTGGAGCCGACGTCGTGAAAAGACTTGGCGGAGTTCATAAGATGATGGACTGGAAGTACAACATCTTGACTGATTCCGGTGGATTCCAGGTTTGTTGGGACAAAACCAACTATTTCTACAGTATATCGTTTTCAGATGGTCTCTTTGGGAAAGCTTATGCAGGTCACCGAAAATGCCGTTGAATTCAACAGCCCGCACACTAACGAACGCATGGTTTTGACCCCGGAACACAGTATTGGCATCCAGAAGGATCTCGGCTCCGACATCATGATGCAGCTGGATCATGTCGTCCCGACAGTCTCTGATGACTCGGAATTCCGTGAGCCGATGTTGCGTTCGGTCCGATGGTGAGATTTGACATTGATAACTGACCCTTATCACCTTTTATCGTTCCAGGCTCGAACGCTGCAACAACGTCCACACCAACCGTGACACCCAAGCTCTCTTCCCGATCATCCAAGGCGGTCTCGATCCGGCTCTTCGTCAAGAATGCGTCGAGAAGATGGTCCCCTACGCGAAGGTCGGCATTGCCATCGGTGGCCTCAGTGGTGGTGAAGCCAAGGACGGATTCTGTGCCACGGTCAACTTCTCCTGCCAGCAATTGGAGCCTTATTCGCATCTGCCTCGCTACGTGATGGGCGTCGGATGGCAAACTGACATGGTCATCTGTGCTTTGAGCGGTGCTGACATGTTTGATTGCGTTTATCCGACTCGCACGGCTCGGTATGTTATTTGTTTGCCCTTTTCAATGTCGTAATCAGCAGCATCGTGCGACTTTTTTTCCTGACCGCAGCCCGCAGCTGTCTGTAGTTAGCTATTTGCACGTAGCCCGAGGCTTTGATTAGCATAACGTCTGCGGCTGTTATGTTCTTTAAGCCTTGATGGCTTAA
>KB455460.1:938150-951705 GCA_000341325.1 Panagrellus redivivus | reverse complement strand
TTATGGCACAGTAGTTGTAATTTTTATTTTAGTAAATTGACGCGCTAATGTAATGCTTTGGTTTGTGCGCAAGTGCGAATGAATGGGCTGCGTTCGTACAAGAAGATTGAACCAATGGGAAAAACGCACGCGCTCTGGAGGCTTGGCGAAACGTACTCTTTGACAATGGGGTGGTTCAACCAAAAACACGCGAGTTCCCCTGCAGAAAAAATTTGGATTTTTGCGCTCCTTTTTCGGCATTTTCGACCCTTTAAGATTTTTTTAAAAATACAATTCTTTCACCAATCAAAATCTACGGCGATTCTGCATCGAACAAGACCATTTGCAGGCGAATTGGTCGAATTTTTTTTTTGCCTGCCGGTCCCTATTCAAAGGCGGCGCGAATACGCAACCGCCTTGTTTTAGTGCAGAACTACATTTGTATTGCCTGTCAAGCACGATGGGAAGGATTCATGTGGGTCGGTATACGCATGCGTCCATGAACATTGCAAACAAAATGCCCATCAAAAATTGGTCATAAAATCAAGCGAAAAAGAGTGAAAGTAGCCTAGCCGCAGGCCCGTGTACATACGTTGAAAAAACCGAGATATGGCGAGCGTCTGATGCCGATGGATGGAAGTAGAGGTGGAAACATGCATAAAACAATGTGAATTGGGATGTGGGGACATTTATGGATGGGAATGGCAATAAAATGGATGGAAATTGGTTAAGCAATGAAAGTGGATTGACAGAGGATAGAAAGATGTCACTCGAGATGGGCTTTATGATAGGCGAATTAGGAGTCGAGGCATTAGAAGCTGTCAATCAGGGGGGGATTGGAAGCGACATGGATACGGACATGGAAACAACATTCGTTTCGAGACATAAGTACACTCGTAAAGGTGAAATTTCACCTTTCAAATAGTCTAAAACAGACAAATTTGCAACTAACTAGTGACTAATGACCTCGTCACTGATCCCATCTCCTATGACAAACCCATTTATAACACTGAAGACAATCTCGTCAAAGTGAAACATTGCAAGTTGACACCTTTACCTGACGACTGACACCCCCTCGAAACCGATCCCATTTCATGAAATTGGCTCCCATTTAGATGGTTTAACGCCGAAACATAAAGCGATGGTCGAAAAAAGGGGGACAGCCCGGGGAGATGAGTCAGCCTGATAGCGGATATTCATGCCTAATACGCGCGTTTAAAATGTCACAAGAAGACCCATGTCAGAGATGGTCATCGGCCGGGCCGAAGAAGGAGGTCCTCGATAAACATCTGAGTTTCGCGGATGCTGTCTTTTGTCGTCGACGATGTCGGTAGCCATTTGTTTACGCCCGTTTGACCATAGGGTTCGAGTCGAGACGGAAATGCGCGAATGTGGCACTGTGCCCGATTCGAGTTGGGCCACCAAAGTTTCATTCGAATGGGAGAACACTTTTCACAAAAGTGAGTTGCAAGAACGCATGAACTGCCCCAAAACTCGGGTTTTGTTGCGCCATATATCATAAGCATAGAGCAGCTAGTCGCCTTGAGGCACAGTTGGGTCAGTCTCGAGGGGGTTATGCAAGACTTGATAAATTGTCGTTCAAAGTGTGCTCAGTTTGCGATATTGGAGGAAAAAGTGGGAAAAGATTGAGTTTTAAGCTTTGCAAGTGGGAAACTATTGAAAAATTAGTTATATTTTGTTTGAAATTTACTGTTAAGATAAAAATGTTAAGCTCAGTTGCATCATGACGATTTGATGTAGCAAAAACCAAAAGCCAAGCAAGATGCAATACAATAAACTTTCCAATCTCTTTCAATAACAGCCATTTGAGATAAATGATCTCGTAGACGACGGCTATGTGACTGTTTACCCGAGGCAAGTGCGCGAGATCCGGGGCCCTCAAGTCCAAAGAGCATACTCGAAACGCATCGCGAGACCCCTCTAGGGGATTCAATACGACCGACCAATATGAAGACGGAATTCCGGGGCCTTGAGTTTACAATATCGTGATATTCAGTCACGCATAAAAGCAAGCAAGCAGCTTGCATATAGCCAATAACAAATAGTGGTAAAAAATTTCGAGTGGTTTCGGATTGGAACTTGAATTGGTCAAAGTTTTTAGAGCAAAAATTCATTTTCTTGCAGAACCATCCACGTTGATACCTCATCAAAAATTTCAATCAAATGTGAATTCGAGCCGAAATCGATCAAAACCCAAACCAGGAAGACATCGCAAAAACAACACATCCAACTCAATAACGCTCCGGAACCACCTCCACCACTCGACTAAACCGCTTTTTGTCTACAATGTCATTGTCTATGCGGCCTCCAAAACACCGTTCTCGTTATATGGGCCTCGACGGTTTTTGCGAATATGAAAGTGGCCTTGACGGCATGTAAATTTTTTCGCGCATCGCGGCACTCTGGTGTTCAATGGTTCGACAGTTTCAACAATGTCAATTGACATTGTTTGAACTTTCCAAAAAAACACAGATTCGCTACAGTTAGAACATCATTTCTAAAAGCGGTCAATTTCCGACCCATCAAAAACGCCCGAATGAACCCCGCCAAAGCCATCTCCGCCCGTAAGTCAGTCTATTTAGCTAGTCATGTCAAAAAAATTGATGCAGATGTGTCAGTTACATCCATACGTTACTACACATGGGTCATTTTCTGGACGTTATCCACTAGGAGCGGCCATTGGCAATGGCAAGACAACGTTTTTTCTTCGAAAACGGCTTGTTATCGTTAAAGCTTCGCGTTCGCATTTGGCGTTCATTTTGTTTGGTTGGGTACGAAAAATGGCCATTTTTAACGTTTATTAATGACCGCCAATAACAACCCACTGTGATGAAGCTAAAATTAGCAAAAAATAAAGACGACCGAGCCGGACATGCCAATAAAATTGGCAATGGTCAAATTATACAAATAAGCAGAGCCAAATGTGAGTCGACGTATAGCTTTGGAGCTGGCATTCATTTGGCTTGGGGTTTGGTCAACGGGGACAATAAAGTCGGAAAAAACAGGGGTGGAATGGATAGTGGATCGGCGGCACACTTCCAAAAGACAAAGCACATCCCGGATAACAGCTATCAGGCAAGTGTGTTTCCACTTTTTGTGAAAAAAGCAATGACTAGGCTTGTTTGACTGGGCACCGGACGTGCCAAAAGTCAGCCTAGATCGCCTGAGGTTCTGACCGACGTGATTGATTAGATGCTTTTTCGATGGAGGGGAATGCGACCACCAATGAAAAAGGGGGTGAAATAGGTGACAATGCGGTGGAAGGTTAAAAAATTTAACAAAAATTCTAGAAAGTGGAGTTCAAAAAGGGTGCTATGTCATGTTGGTGTGTCATAGAGTCAGAAACAAACGACATTTCGAAGAAATTCACGTCATCGAAACCAAAAAAGGGGTCCTTAAAGGAGAAAGCCGAAGGCCATAAATTCGGTTTTTGTCAAGTTTGCCGCCAAAGCGAAAAGAAAGTGGGTGTCGGCTTTTGATTTTGGAAAAACAAATGGTGCCGGCGGTATAAAGGCTAAACTTGAAAATTTTTTTAAGGCTAAAATGGAAAATTGGAATCATTTTGCGCTTGTCAATTGCGACGGTAGGGTTAGCGCTCAAATTTTTTCATAAGATACAGTTTTCCGTACCCGGTTTTTCAATTTTTCAACATTTTTCAATCAAAAATATCAGGTGAAAGTCAAGACAAGACATCCGCAAGAAGCATTCTACCCTTTTTGCAGAGTCCTGGATCCATTCAACAAACAGAAGCCTTGATACTTTGCGTGCGCAGCTTCCCAGCCAGACGATCCAAAAAAGAATGAATGGAAACAGACACCAAGCGCGTCCGACCTTTCCGACCAACCGGTAACATAACCTCAGGCGGTGGTCAACTATACCAAAGCGGGGCTTTAAATCCTTGCGATTTTGAATGTTTCAATCTTTGCAAATGCGTGCGATCGGTCAATGATGACGACATCCGAAAATAAAGGGGTTCATGGGAGCCGAGGGTCCATAATAACACGGAATGGAGGGATAGAGGTCAAAGGGATCATGGACGCCTTCAAGGTAATCCCTGCGTATGTTATAGGGTGCCCTTTTAGGCATAGAGGCACAGAATCGCCGCAGGTCTCCCCCCATAAACATGAAAATGTAAACACTTGATTCAAAACAAGGCAAAGGGGTTCACGCCAGCCGAGGGAACCGGAACGGATGTGCGCAACCGCAACTGCGCGAAGAGCCAAGTCCCGGCCCTGCACGCTGCGCGAGATTCATTTACAAAAACTGTTTAGCATTCGCTTCCCGGAGTGAAGCCTCCTTCCTCCTGGCGTTGTGCCGTAATTGCATTTGACTCACATCGGTCAGCTTTCGCGCACCCTTCCAGCCATCTACAAATGACAGCTGTTGGATTGTGACAGTTTCGTCATGATTACGCATGCCGAGATTGAATTCGGTTATACTTACTTCTCGGTTATGCCATTGGCCATCGAGCATTGCCAGTCAGGCGGATCTCAAGCAGCGTCCGAGTTAATTAGCACATTGGAGTGGGGTAGGCGCGAAATGGCACCGAGCTACGCCGGCTCTGACCTGGGCATCGATTCATTGAGGGCTTTCAAGAGGGGAATCGAGAACAAAGTGCGTTTGTAAGTGTTTTCAAGAAGAACAACATATGTGAGAAAGATCGCAGAAGGCAAGTGTTTCGGTCAATGGGTACAGATTCCATGAGAGTCTACTTGACTACACTTACAACTGACGCAGTAGTCGCTATGAAGCTGCTACCCACTGATTGAAACGCTACATGTCCAATATATCTAATGTAAAAGCATTTAAGCTAAAAACAGCAATTGCAATTCTTCGAAGCAGGCAGGCGTCGCCAAAGACACGAAAAAGGAAAGCAATTCCCTCAAAAAACATGAAAGACGACACCGCCTTGAATCGGTTTCACCCGCCGCCTGGAGGCATTACGTCAAATTGCGTCAGAAATTGTTGCACAATCGGTGTATAAACACGCATCCGAGCATGTGAAAGCTATGAATGGCCTTGTACAAACTGCGCATAAGCTGATTTCCACCAAGACGGCAGCCCGCCCACGCATTTTGCATCCGATCTAATTGCCCAAAACCGGCCAGAAGGCAGGCATCCGACGGATGCTACTACGACAAGTCAGTTGATTGGGTAGTGCCTGACTGCGCGAAATGGGCCAGATAGAAAATTTAAAGTTGAAATTGAAATATGGACATGGAAATGGGCGATAATTGGTGTGATCAAAATGTTTGAAAAAGTTGCAAAAAGTGAATTGAGCGGTTGTTTGATAACGAAAAATAAGACATAGACGAGGGCCTGATCAATGTTCAATTTCAAAAACAGCAATAAAAAAGGCCATTAAAAAGAACAAACCTTCTCAAGTCGCTGTCTGACCCATTCTTTGATTCTGTTTGACTTCTCTGAAATTATGTCATCAGGGCTCTTAACGGGCTCACTGTTCGGTGTAGACGAAGTTGATGGTTGATTGCTGCCACCGCCACCGGCATTGGAAGTGGTTGCGCCGTCGCTGAGAGACATTTCCGACAGCTTATTTTGTGTTTTTGGGGGTTGGGCTTCTGATTTTGCAGGGTTAATGTTGATTATGGACGGTTATCATGGCAAAGCACTGAAATGGCTATGATAAACTTTGTTGGAGAATTGATAAATATCGATTCCATAATAATTTAACACCGAAAAACATGAATCGCGACAAATGAGTAAAGCGTCCATGTCATCGTAAGTGGTTTTCAATGCGGGGGCAGTGGTCGTGGTTGCCAATCGCGACGGCCGAGAACGCAATTAGCTCGAAGGCAGCGGTGGTGGTGGGCACTGTGCCGTCAACGACGACCGACGATTTCGAAAGAAAACGACACGAAAAGGAAGGCTTTTTACATCAAGGAAGGCCCTCCATGCCCACAGGGCAATAGACGCTCAGGCTTTTTGCGCAAAACGACTGCCACCAGGCAGACGGTTGGTCAAAATATCGCGGGCTTCCGGGAGCCGTGACATATGGCCTCATGGCGTCTGAACGACGACCATGTTCGCGACAAAACTAAATCTTTCTGCTTTTGCAAAACGAATGCTTCTTCTTCAAATGCAAAAATAAATGACAACCTTGTCTCGTCTCGACACAAACATAATCACTGCCCCGTGAAACGCTTCATCAACTTGGGCTTCTTGAACGCGGCCAAAAAACCACAAATTCCATGTTACAAATTTCTGAAGAAGGCCCTCTTGAAAAAAGTGTGCTTCTGTTACATGCAAAAAGCAGCTGTCGTGGTGCCGTTGTTTAAAAGGAAGCCTGCAGTCGGCTTTAATGGGCAGATTCGGCAGCCCTGGGGCCAAAATACGATGCTCTGGGGCTCCAGGCAATCGAATCGAAACCACCGTCGTCAAAAAAAGTTACAGAATGGGAAGAAAGCTGATATTGGTGCCGTAAAACGGGTGCAGACGGAAAAATGATGCCGTAATTGGGGCTTGGAACGTGTATAGTTGATGTTTTAGATTGCAAAATGTATACATAAAATGCAAGAAACAGTCGTGGGTGTTCCATGGTTTCATTTTAACATTCAATTCAAGGAAATTGAATGATAAAACTGCTTTAAAGTCGCAATTAAGCCGTTAAAAGGTGTTCCGAGGCGGTTTGAAATGTCCATTTGGTCATTCAAAACGGAAGCAATGTTTACATTATGCTTAAGCGACCACACCTTGTGGATGGACTTGCGCGGAATGGCTTAAATTGCGCGGGATTAAAGTGAAAACGGCTAAATTAACGCTTTGAAGGTAGAAGTTAGTCATGAAAGGGGTAAATAGTGGAAGTTGTTTTGTTTTGGCATGGATGAAAAAACGTAAAAAGTGGAAAAGTACACCCAAATAGAACCCCCAAGTGCCTTCAGAAGCCTAACTATGAACCCGGAAACTGCCGAAAGCGTCCACTTGACCAACCACCATTGAGCCATTGTGGGTATCGGCTACCAGTATTCGCTTCCCAATTTCCGGAACGACTCACATGGCTTGGCCCTTCCCGAAAAGAAGCACAGTGCCTCCGGGGTTGAGGCCAGGCGACGCACCAATAAAGAAGGGCATTCTTCCGAATGGGCGAAAGTTTAGCCCCTCCGAAACTTGACTTCTTTTTCCGGGAGCCGGACCGCGGTCAATTGCCTCTGGCCATGGTAGAACAGCCACCGTGAGTGATGCCATTCATCGGGATGACGCCCGGGGGCTCATCGGGCGCATTCATGCCCTGAGGCTGTCCGGGGTCGTCGGAATTTATGACCCAAAGGCGTGCTTGCGCGAACACGAAGCTTCATTGCATTGACTTTCTTGTCTTTTTTCGAGGGCTGGGCCATTGGAAGACGCGCCGATGGCAAATGGGCACAATGAAACATTGGGAACAACATGATAGTCGGAACCCAGACCAGCTTGGAAGGCAATGCGTCCAAAATTTGTGCGAAAAGGACACATGTCGCGCTGTGTCAGAGGACTAAGGAAAGACTCATTGTTTCCGGAGGAGAAGCGAAGAAGCTACCAGTACTTACGCTTTCATTGGAAGGGCTGGGGCCTCTGGAGAGATGCGCCAAAATGGGGTTAGTCAAGACTAGATGAGTAAATGAACAGCGCCTGGCCTGAGACTGATGGCAGCAGGGCTTCATTTTCATTGTCTTTGTCAAATGACGACCCACGTGCCATCCGTAAAGTGCATCTTCAAACTGGCTTCTAAACACACCAATCAAAACCAAAGCTAAAGCTTCCAATTGTTCCAACCTGCCCAGGCATATCCGTCTACGCCTATGTTAAACAAGCTTGAAACTAGAATTTCTAAAGAAACTTCCGAAAATCTGAAGACGCAAGCATGCGCACAAAAAAAGCTAGGAACAAGTGTAAACACCGAAACCAAAGCGTATTGTATTGTATTTTGTTGCGTTTTTTGTCCGCATGGTGAATCTAGTATACGCTATGAGAAAGATCTTTGAAGCTTTGAAGCCGAGACATCGTAAAATAAAACTGGATCATGTCTAAAAGCGCTTCCCGGACCAAAAACCACAAGCAACCGATAGAGCACGGTTCAGCTGTCACTAAGCTTCACAGAAAGTGGCCATTTACAAGGAAATGGAACATCTTTAGGGGTGCCAATCTTAAATGCAATGAATTTGAAGGGTTTCGATTACGTTGACGGCTATTTACAGCTTTTTGGTGATGGCATTGACGAGATGAAACGCAGCTGTGAATGCGAATTTTAGTTTCATCATTAATATTTATCAAATAAATTTTCTGATTTTGTTAGTTTTGGTGCATTCGCACATCAAAATTTGTGAGTTTACGTGTATTCGCACTTCAAAATTTGTGAGTTTACACGTATTCGCACATCTAAAAAGCGTTTAATGTAAAAAACGCGTTTTGACAAATGTGCGAATTACTGATCACTGTTCATTATTTTAAGTGTGCAAATGTCTCAAATACGTTTCCAACACAAAACTCATTTTCTCAGTTTTAGGCACAAAATTAGACGAAAGACATGACCAAGATACAATTTTGGCAACAATCAAGTATCTCGAAAAGTCGAAGTAGAAGTGCTGGGGATGTGGGTGTGGAATGATGTTGGGTGGGTGGTGCCAATATCCGGGATGGGTGCCTTATTTGCCGTCTTTGTCCTTGTCCTCCTGGTTGGGCAAGCCTAGGGATTTGTCGAAATCGCTCGAGGGCAGATCGTGGCGGATCGTTTTGTAATCTTTACGTTTTTGGTCGACGGGGCCGTGTTTTTTGATCTGAAATGGGCGATACCGTATTCAATGTCTTGGATACTGTAAAACAGCTAAATGCCTACCTCATCGGCGCGTTTGGCTTCCCGAACGACGGGTTTGTGCTGCTCGAAGGAGTCCTCCTCCTTCTCCTTCTTATCATTGTTGTTGGGATCGGCGCCCTCCACCTTCTCCCCCGACTTTTTCGACTTCTCAGCCGTCTTGTTGCCGCCATCGCGAGACTCGCCCGTGCCCGGTGTGATGCTACCGGCCGGGCTGGGTGCCGCGGCCGGTGTGCCTTGAACAGATTTACGGGCACTGGCCGGATTGCCTGGAGCTAGGCCTCCGGGGGTACCTGGAGTCCCGCCGGCACCTCCGACCTTGGCAGCAGATGCATTGTTCGTTGCGGCTAAACGATCTGATTAATTTGAGGGCATGGAATTGTCCCCAATGAAAGCTGAAAGACCCCCGCGCGAACGCGAAGAGGGAGCTCACCTGGACCGCTCTTCTTAGTACAGTTAACCAATGATAGGAGCACAGTCGTGCCTATGAAGAGCACGGCACCCAGGACGGCGTGCAAACTCCTGAAATCCATGCCCCGTTAGATCGGTCCCCAGGGGAAAGGAAACGGTGGAATGGAAGGACCCACCCTAACAGAGAGGCATGCTCGGACCTAAACATGCGGACATCAGGCCTCGGTTTTCAAACCCCAGGACCCGTGACACCGATTCAGACGCCTCTACACCGATTTTCCACGCATGCCTTGCCTATGCTAATTTGTCTAATTTGGTTAAAAAGTTGAAAACAAACTTTAAAGTTCAAAACACAGGCTCCAAACACATCGATTACACAATTTTATTCACTCATCCAAAGTGGGGAAATTCTACTTACACAATACATCGAAAAGTGGGATGAAATTCTATTAAAAAAGCTCAACACTGAAAAAAGTCATTGATTAACAAATCGGAACGTTGCAGAAACTGTTAAAGGGGGTGAAGGGGTTGTGCCAATGCGAGATCGGCTTAATAGTAGGTCTCCTTCTCGACCCAGCCACCGGGCCAGCGACGGATGGCGTAACGACGGAGTTCGTCGTAGATGAAGATGAGGATGGAGAACGGAAGACCGCAGAACCACCACGAGAAGCTGAAAACGGCCAGATTAGGTCATGTTTTAAGCCTAAAAGTGCAAAGACATACCGAAGACCATACATACGAAGACCAGTGGTAAGACCGGGGCAGTAGCAGAGGAACCAGGCAAGGAAGGTCTCGAAGATGAGGCCAAAGTTGAGGTACCAGTTGCTCATGCCCTGTTGGACGAGCGAGTTACGACGAGTCTTGGAGATGATCAAATCGGCCCATTGCACGACGACAATGGTGACGAAGTAGGCCGTCTGGCAGGTGTATTCCAGGATCTTACGGTTGGCGTAGGTCCATTCCTGGCCGTAGGAGTCGACGACGCAGTTGACAGCGCGGGAATCCCACTGGGCACGGATCTGGTAGAGGTCCCAGGGCAGGAAGCCGTTGTCGGCCATGATCCAGAAATAGGTGAAGAAACCGGCGGAAGCCTGGATCATACCGATTTGACCGTAGGCGAGGGAGATGAGACGTTCGTTGACAAGCTTGTCATGGAGGGGGTCACGAGGTTGACGCTTCATGATGTCGGATTCGGGGGCTTCGTAGGCAAGGGAGATGGCGGGGACCATGTCGGTACCGAGATCGATACACAGGATGGTGACAGTGCCGAGGGGCAACGGGATGCCGAACAGAATGTACATGAGGAAGGGCGAGATTTCGGGAATGTTAGAGGTGAGTGTGTAGGCGATGGACTTCTTCAAGTTATCGAAGATCAAACGGCCCTCTTCGACACCGACGACGATGGAAGCGAAGTTATCATCGAGCAAGATCATGTCAGCGGCCTGTTTGGAGACATCAGAACCGGCGATACCCATGGCAACACCGATATCGGCCTTCTTGAGAGCGGGAGAATCGTTGACACCATCACCGGTGACGGCGACGATTTGGCCTTGACGTTGGAAGCCTTCGACGATCATGAGTTTCTGTTGGGGCGAGGTACGGGCGAAGACGATTTCGCGGTGGTGGTTGATGACATCCATGAGCTGTTCGGGGGACATTTCACGGAGATCGGAGCCGTGGATGACAGCGGCGTTGGCTTCACGGGGGTTGACCTGGTCGACGGGGATACCACGACGGATGGCGATGTCTTCAACGGTTTCCGAGCCGTCGCTGATGATACCGACGGACTTGGCGATAGCCTTGGCGGTGATAGGGTGATCACCAGTGACCATGACGACCTTGATACCGGCAGAACGGCATTTGGCGACGGCGTCAGGGACGGCAGCACGGGGAGGATCGATCATGGACATGAGACCGACGAAACGGAGACCTTCAACGGGGAAGTTGACATCTTCGGTGTCGAAAGCGAAGCCACGAGGGAACTTCTCGGCATCGAGGCGGTAGTCACAGAAACCGAGGACACGTTCACCCATACCACCGAGTTCGAGGTAGGCTTCGTTGAATTCGTTGCGGAGCTTCTCATCGAGATCGACTTCCTTGCCGTTGAGCAGGATGGTGGAGCATCGGTCGAGGATACGTTCAGGAGCGCCCTTCATGACGACGAGGTAAGCCTGGTTGCCGTCATCAGTCTCGTGAACGGAGACCTGGTACTTGTTGGTCGAGTTGAAGGGGATCTCAGCGATCTTGGGGTTCTTCTGGCGGTAAGCGGTGACATTGCCGACGGTGAGTTCGGTGAACTTGAGCAGAGCGATCTCAGAAGCATCACCAGTGCATTCACGACGGAGGATCGGGGTGTCAGCCTGGCCGGGCTTGAATTCGGCACGGTTGCAGAGGCCAGCGACGCGAAGGAGAGCGGTTTCAGTCTCGCCCTTCTCCTTGTGTTCAGCGTTGCCGCCGTAGGTCTCAGTGGTGTCACAGGTCTCGATGTGCTTGTCGAACCAGGTGTGGGCGACAGTCATACGGTTCTGGGTGAGGGTACCGGTCTTATCGGAGCAGATGGTCGAGGTGGAACCAAGGGTTTCGACGGCTTCCAAGTTCTTGACGAGGCAGTTCTTGGCAGCCATACGCTTGGCGGTGAGAGTCAAGCACACGGTGACAGTGGCGATGAGACCTTCAGGGACGTTAGCGACGATGATACCGATGAGGAACACGACGGCGGTGAGCCAGTGATAGCCGAGGGCGAAGGCGATGAAGAAGAAGGTGACACCGAGGAAGACGGCGACACCGGTGATGAGATGGATGAAATGCTCGATTTCACGGGCAATCGGGGTCATACCGGCATCGAGATCGGAGGCCAAATGGGCGATACGGCCCATGACGGTGCGATCACCAGTGTTGACAACGATACCACGGGCGGTACCCTCGACGGCATTGGTGGAGAAGAAGGCCAAGTTACGGGTTTCAAGGGGGTTGACGTTGGTGCATTCGGGGGAGCGGGATTGAGGCTCGGATTCACCGGTCAGGGAGGAGTTATCGACCTTGAAGCCGAACGCGGAGACGATACGGATATCGGCCGGGACACGGTCACCGCCTTTCACTTCAACGACATCACCGACGACCAGTTTCTCGGTCGCGAGCTGGACTTTTTCGTTGTTACGGATGACGAGGGCGAACTGAAAGGTTTTTATATATTTTCCTTTTCAAGAATGCCGTATTTTGTCTTTTAAATGACCAAATAAGTGACTTACAGTGGGGACCATGTTCTTGAAGGACTCCATGATCTTGTCAGACTTGCTTTCCTGGTAGTACTGGAAGACACCGGTGATAATGACGACGCTCATGAGCACGATACCGAGATACAGGTTATCCTTGGTGGGATGCTCCATGGTGAAGTAATCGACGGAGTAGGCGATGTAGCAGAGGAAGGCACCGACCCAGAGAAGGAGGGCGAAGCCACCGAACAAGTTCTTGCAGAACTTGATCCATTCCGGGGTGGTACGCGGCGGGGAAAGGGCATTCGGGCCGTCACGGGCGAGAACTTCCTCGGCACGGGCTGTTGTTAGACCCTGAAGATGAGAGATTAGTAAGGCAACTTTGGCATGAAAATGGGGGTTCAACTCACTTTCTCGGTATCCGAAACGTAACGCTTGCAGAGGTCGTCCATGGGGATCTGGTGCTCGTCCATGGTGACCTCCTGCTTGAGCTCAGCCAGCTCGGCACGGCCATTTTTCTTGACCATTTTGCCGGTTTGAGGACCGATCGATCCCTGGAATAGTAAATTGCCTTTAATAGAGCGTCAAATGGCAGCAAAAGTCGAGAAATCAACACGCAAAGCACGTTTTCGAAAAGTCAAACCACACAGCTGAAAAAAGGCGGACCCAACGCAACCCATGTCTCGCCACGACTGTTACCCCCGATGAACCACTTTCAAAAATGTGTTCTTCGTCTTTGTGCCAGCTTCTAACCGAATTCCCGGCCCCTTTTCCCCATTTCTGATAAACAGAACCATACATAATGACGACCAACGTCACGGTTGAGGGAAAGACCAAAAGGAAACAGCGATTTTATCACTTTTTGAGCGGTCAAAAAGCAATTACTGATAAGGGTTGAGTGTTATTGCTGCCGGATGTGCTTCGTTTGCAGGTAATTATGCGCTGAAATCAAAAAGAGAGCGCAGAACAAACAAATGATGCAAGCTGGGGCAGAGGGAAGTGAATTGAAAAGACGAAAAACAGAAAACGAAATTTCGGCGCCGCAAGCGACGAAAAAAGTGTCCTTCTTTGGAGGCCATTTCGGGAAGCACCGCCGAAAAGAGTGAATTGAAAATGGTCTCTGCGTGTC
>KB455460.1:917551-931285 GCA_000341325.1 Panagrellus redivivus | reverse complement strand
GTTTTCGCTGTGCGACGCACAGATCGCCTATGAGACACAGCAAGCCCAAATGTCGCACTGTGAGCACATGAATAAACCAGCATTTAAAGTTTTAGATCTAAAACATCAAACATAACGACTGTTTTCTTGAATAGAAAAAGTGTTCTTACCGACAAACTACCAAATACCTGTAAAAGAACATTACAGTATTGTTCGATACACTTGCATACACAAAGTAAAGAAACGCATCGTATCCAACAAATGTCCAAAATGGTGAAACATGACCAAATATGCCTTCAATTACACAGAAGTAGGTACCGTCTTCGACTGTCAGTGTCTGCAAAGCGACTTTTTAAACATTTAATAGACATTTGGAAACTTACCAAAACAAAGAAAAAGTTCATAGCGCTAAAAATCAGTTCCGAGATGCACGTCAAAAGTAAAACTTTCTTAAAGTTCTTCATCGTTGGCGTTGACTTCTTGACAATCAACCACAATAAAAACAAGTTGAACGCAACCCCAATCGGTGCGGCATACGGTGATAAGCGTCGTTTAGCATCTCGAAAATACAGCAACGTTGACATATCCGACATGTTTGTAAGTAGGTATAATTATTATACGTGAAGTTTTTGAATGTGTCTCAGAGTTGCACTCATATAGGACTCAAAGTTCCACGTGTTATATTCAATATCCTGACTAATTTGATGTAATTTACATTGTTTCCGCTTCATATTTAGTATGAATGCAATCAAATACTACTTTTGAATCTTTATTAGCCGTGCAGGGTGTTCAATTAAACCACGCTGAAAATACACACAGTAGTCGTGCTTTGGTGTTAGGGTGAATGTGCTTCAAACATTACTTCCAGGAAACTTGCAATTTTGGCTTGGTTTAGTATGGTTTTTACAACTGCAACCATGGTTTGACCGTAAAAGTTTTACCAAAGTCAGTGAAAGGTGCAAAATCATAAATAGTAATTATTTGCAAGTTTGTTGCGGCAATTACCTAACAATTATATTTAGTGCTCATGTTTGACACGTGCAACATAAGTGTTGTCCCTTTAACGTATTGTGTTGCTGTGATGTTCTGTTTTAATTTTTTAATATCTAAACTTTGAAGTAGTTTATTGATCATCCAAGTTGTCCAACAAAGCTTACGTGATAATCGCTACATTTATTTAAGGATTACAGTTCCAAATAAAGCATATTACAACAATCGCAATCTTTATGTTTATAAAAGTATAATCATTGTTTTGATTATACAAATTGTCATAAAGTACAAAAACGCAAAAATTAACACGGTCAAATTTGAAAGCATAATAGTTTTGGACCAATTATGTTTGATAAAAGTTTAAGTTAGCGATGCATCATCATGTTGCCTGCATCAGTCGAGTAGCTTTTTGGCATTTTCGAACGTACAGTAGGTAGTGATATGCTTAGATGCATCACATCCACCATGCCTTTGTTCTTGCCAAAACGTCTGTATATCGGCTTGTAAAGTGCATCCCGGAAGGCTTTGATGGATAAAAGTTTGACTATTGCCGTGAAAGATGGGCCAATGAGGGTCAACAACCAGATGAACTCAGCGAACCAGTTAAAAGGCATGTTGGGAATGATCAATTTGCTGATGTCGTAATAGATCGGAAGGCATACTGTAATGAACGGTGTGACTGCTTCGACCCATAAGATCATTGTGATTTCGCTGTGAAAACGTCGTTCTGCTGACGACATGAGTGCTCGGAGGCGTCTGAAGTTGCGTTGTACGGCAAAGGACATCACGATGACAGCGACGTAGGCTAATGTTGTGAATGGAACAGCGGCAAAGGTCGAATAATCGGAGAATTTGGCCTAAAAATAGTGATGCTAAAAAAAGGAAGTACTTTCTTTGCAATTTGTATCTTTTTGACATCGTCATAAATGTATATCTATGTTCACGTCATTCTTTTTTTTTGTCAAAGCTGCATTAATTTACAGTAGCAATTACGCTGCGCGGAAAAGAGCCGCTACAAAACTACGGTAATCCTTGCGTTTTTTTTCCAAAGAACGCACATAGCATTTTTCTTCTGGTCAACGAAAAGTAACGAAAAGCGTGCAGACCAATTTTTTTACTTTTATTAAACTTAACAACTTCATATGTCTACACACTTCTAATATCATTGATCAAAAATCCGTATAAAAATCATAGAACCCACCACTTTGCAGCCGATGTAATTCTGGAAGCTTCCGTTTGATGGATATCCAGCCCTTGTTAACTTGTTATGAATATCAGGATCTGGTGGTTCGCCCACAAATTGATAGGTGACAATGAAGACATAAAGTAAAATTAAGGACCATCCAGTGCAAATACAGCACATGAACCAAAAAGCGTTCAGCGTTTTTGAACTGAAAACAGGATAAGTATGGGTTTTGGTTTTGTAGATTTTGGAAGGGTGTACTTACTGACAAACGACAAGATATCGGTAGAAAAACATTACTGTAGTATTTGTGACACTTGCATAGACAAAATACAGGAAGGAATCAAAGCCGACGAAGGTCCAGAATCGGGGAAGATGACCGAAAACGCCAGGGATGCGAAATCCCCCGGGTGAAATCAAATTCGGGTGATATCCCCGGGGATATCCCCGGGGACATGCGGGTGATATCCCCCGGTACCAAATTTCAAGATTTTTAGGCTCTGTAAATTAAGGTATCTTATTATTATTTCAAATAACATGTTTTGCACTACTTTTTGTTAAAGGTTACAAATTCGTTAAAATCAAGTTTTTCGTGATGTTTTGAAAACGTTGATCAAAAATTTTGCGATTTTTCAAGAAGTCCATTGCGAAATCCCCCGGGGGAAATCAAAAAATGGGTGATATCCCCGGGGATATCCCCCGGGTGAAATCCCCGGGGATATCCCCTTCGCATCCCTGGAAAACGCCTTCAATTATGCAGAAATAGGTGCCGTCTTCCACTGTCAAGGTCTGTAAAGTTCGTCCTTCATCAACTTTCTATGATTTTGAAAAATTACCAAAACAAAAACAAAGTTCATAGCACTAAAAGTCAATTCCGAAATGCATGTCAAAAGCAAAACTTTCTTAAAATTCCGCATTGTCGATGTTGATTTTTTCAAAATCAGCCACAACAGCAAAAGATTAAAAGCCACCCCAATCGGCGCGGCATACGGTGCCAATCGCCGTTTGACATCGCGAAAATACAACAACATGGTCATATCCGCTGCCATCGTGCCTCCTGCGTGCAAATAAACAAACTTTTATAATACAAAAAGGCAGCTAATTTCCGGTTAACTACCGACCAAACTAGCCACTTATCTCAACAAGTTGGGTGTATAAGTACTCGTTATCGTACAACAAAACACAGAAGGACTGGACTACAAATGAGCTAACAATGGGTGTGTAACTCACCAACTGCCGCAGAAATGTCACGTGTGTAAAAACTAATATCCAGAATTTATTTGTCTCGGTTTACATTGTTTCCGCCCCGTTTTGGATACGTATGCGTGCAATCACAACGTGGCCATGAACTTTATTAGTCGTGCCAGTCGGCAAATTATGGAGCTGAATATGCCACCCACATGGTTGTGGTTTGATACATGGATGAGTGCCAGGGTTTCTATGAATCCAGTCGAGGTCCATAATTAACTTTGGTTTAAATTTAAACGTGGAAGCGTTCTAGAAACAATCAAAAACAAGTCATAACAGTGCAACCAAACATCTCTTTAATGTCAGGCCAATCAAAAAATTTCTATAAGTATAGACGGACCTAACACAGTGCCATTAGACGCGTCACATGTTGAAAGACAAAAAATATGTGACTATAATGACTTCTTCTTTCACCCCCAAACGAAAATGCAACTAGCGCGTCATGTTTGCGCACTACGCGCTAACATGATGCGCTAGTTGCGCTATAAGCGCAACTTGCGTTTTTCTTTTTCGGTTCAAAATCCGTATTTCCGTGGCTTTTTTTCATATTTTCCCGCTCCAGTTATGTTACATTAATCAAGTACTAACATTTTTGTTAAGAAAAACCCAAAAAAAAACCACCAGGACAAAGTTAACAAAAAACGCAAGTTGCGCTAATAGCGCAATTAGCGCATCATGTTAGCGCGTAGTGCGCAAACATGACGCGCTAGTTGCATTTTCATTTGGGGGTGTTTACTTAGGATGCCACCTTTTAAACAAATGCGGTCGGTCAGGGTTATAATGTACAGTACAAAAGAAACGGTGTAGTTGTAAATTGGCAATTTTTCAATTCAAAATTTGATCATCTTTAGCTGGCAAAATGCTCCACAAGTATACGCATTCACATTTCCGCATTTTTGTATCGCTATTCTTAACGTTAACATAATCGATATTTTTGGTATTTGCGTCATACATTTTTGCTTAAGGTACATACTTGTAAAGGACAACGATTGTTCTATACGGAACATAAATGCAGTTACAATACTACCGTAATCCTTGATTTTTTTCATACCGCATATAATTTTAGTGATCAGCAAAATTACTAGTAATGCGTGTAAACCGCCTCTTTCCCTGTCTTTAATATTTTAAAACCCATATGTTTATGTGGACAATAAATGTTTATCGGAAATTAGTTGAGTGCCAGTTAGTTAGAAAACGCACATGGACTACAAGTTAATAACAAAAGATTTGTATTTTACTTGTGCCATGAAAACGCATTTTGTAAAGGTTAATATAAAGTATTTGTCTCGGTTTTCACTGTTTATGTCCAACATTTTGTATGTATGCGTGCACCGACAACGTGGCTTTTATTGTTTATGAAAATTCCGAGTTAGACAATTATGAAGTTTGAAATGCGAATGTTAGATTGGACCCTAAAAACTGTTTTATAGCGTGCTAAATCTGGATAAAGGTTCTGGGTGCAACGTGTGAATTGTGAAAAAATAGACCTAACACAGCGTCGCACAAGTTCAATGACGAAAAATGCTCATTACAAGTTCATTTTTAGAATTCATGCAAAATATTCTCGGAGATCACCGAGTTATAAGCAAATGTTTGAGCATTCAAAGTTTAATTAATACAAATTTGGAGGCGCGAACTATGACACCCCGTTTGTTATTATTAATCTTTGTTCACGTTGTAAAACTTTTACTGACACAAAATGAACTTTCTAATCACATACGTGAGAAAGAATTTATTAAGTTCGCTTACTTCAATCGAATTCTAAGCAATTCGTCGATAACATTTACCGAAATGTCAAAACACGTTTATTTTGCAAGCTAAACTGTTATCCTTGATTGATATTACCATTCCTCATGGTCAAAGAAGAACTTACAGTCGGCTGATTAGCTAAACCCACCTCACTTGTCTGTTTGTTGCAAACTTTTTTAAAACTGAAAATAATGGTCTCCCGGAAAGCCTTAATGGAAGCCATTTTCACAAGTGCCGTAAAAGACGGACCAATGAGAGTCAGCAGCCAAGCGAATTCGGCATACCATTCAAAAGGCATGTGTGGAATAAACAATTTAAAAATATCGTAATATATCGGCAAAACAACAGTTATGAAAGGTGTGAGAGCTTCGACCCAAAGAATAACGGTAATTTCGCCGTGGAAGCGTTGTTGTTCCAGTGATAACATTGATCGTAGTTTTTTGAAACTTCTTTGAACTGCGATTGACATTGCGATAACGCTGCTGTAGGAAAATGTAAGAAAGGGAATGGCGCCATACATAGAATAACGGGAAAAGCGTTCCTAAATCAATGGTAAGACAGCGGAAAGATAGGTTTATGCAAAACTTACGAGTTCACAACTCATGTAATCCTGAAATGATCCATTATTAGACGGAAATCCGGCATTTGTCAACTTTATGTCCAAACGAGGGTCGTATAACGGTGTAATACAGTTGAACAAGATGACGCCGATGTACATGATGGTAGAAGTCCAGCCAAATGTAACCAAGAGAACAAATAACCAAGTATCTAGCGTTTTTGATCTGAACACCAATATTATGTTAAGTTTTTAAAATTTTCTTAAACCCACCGACAAACAGACAAATATCGATAAAAGAAGACCATAGTTGTGTTATAAACACTAGCATAAAGCATAAGTGCAAAGAAAAACAGTCCAACATCTGTCCAAAACTGTGGCATATGCCCGAAAGCACCATCAATAACCACAAAATAGGTTGTTTCTTGGACCATAACAGTCTGAAAAGCTCACTTTTGACATTCTGTAACCTTCAAAAGTGAATCTCACCAAAATAAAAACAAAATTAACAACACTAAAAATAATCTCTGAGATACATGTTAACAGTAGCACCTTTTTGTAACTGCTCATTGTCGCAGTTGACTTTTTAATAATCAAGAAAAGCAATATTAAATTGAGAATTTGCCCAATTGGCGAAACATACGGTGCTAAATGTCTTTTAACATCACGAAACTTAAAAACAAGCGATGAATAATCTGCCATGTTATGATGTTGGTGGTAGTCTAAACGCTTACTTCTGCGTTTTATTACCAAAAAAGTCGTTCATCGTACGGTACATTGCTACCAATGTAGCCCCAAATTTCATTAAATAACATCAACTTGGTTACAAATAAGGGTTTTTAAATAGATATTGAAACACGTGTAGTCATTTTGTAGAGTCTTTGTGTTTAAAAACGGTGTAGCGGATAAGTTTTTGTTATTAATGTTTGGGACCTTTTCAACCTTCGCAAATCTTAAATAATACATGTTAAAATTTGACAACTCACTTCCTCTAGAGCTAGTGTTTTAAGTCCTCTGTGATTTATATGAAATAACGCAAATTGATTAAGTTACACCACATGAACGCGCAAAGCATTATAATTAACGAGTAAAAAAATAATGTTATTTGGGGCATGTCATGACACATAGAACGATTGCATTGACTTCACATAATTGGTAAAACTTGATAAATTTATTTGAAGCGCATTTAAATTATGAAATTTTTACGCGGCCAGAACATAAAACTGACAAAAAAAACAGGTTAATTTAAAGTTTCAAATTTGGCATTGACGAAATCACTTTATGTCGAGTAAATAAGTCAACGTCGTTTCTTCCTTTGTAGCACATCTGCCTTATCATTGAAATGATTGTTTCACGGAAGGCTTTGATAGAAATTATTTTAAGAACAGCGGTGAAACATGGCCCCATAATAGTCAAAATCCAGTCAAACTCGGCAAACCAATCAAAAGGCCTTTCAGGAAGAACAAAGGCGCTAATGTCGTAGTATATCGGGAGAACGATCGTAATGAAGGGGGTGAGTGCTTCGATCCAAAGGACAGTTGTAATTTCTTTGTGAAAGCGTTGCTCTTCTTTTGAAAGAAGCGACTTTAGGCGTTTGAAACGTTTTTGGACGGCAAATGACATTATGATGACGGCGCCATAGACAAGTGTTGTAAAGGTGGTAGCACTAATTAAAGAAAACCGGGAAACTTTTTCCTAAATGAAGCAATTACATAGTTTTGGAGATGTGATTTGTTCTTGAAACTCACTAATTCACAGCTTACAAAATCATGAAATGAGCTCCCATTTGACGGAAACCCAATAGCTGTCAACATTTTATCCATTTTTGGGTTCTTTGATGGGTCAACGGTACAGTTTGACAGGATGGTAGCAGTATACAGTATGACGAGCACCCATCCTACCGCGACACAAAATAAAAATAGCCATGCATTTAGGGTTTTTGATCTAAAAATCGAAATTTAATCTTAATTTTAGTTGTGATAACTTACCGACAAACAATCAAGTACCGATAAAAGAAGACAACAGCCGTATTGTACACACTCACATAGACCATCGTTACGAAAAAAGCAAATGCAATACGCGTCCAAAACGGTGAAAAATGTCCCAACACACCGTCAACGATGATAAAGTATGTTCCATCCTGGACTGCAAGCGTCTGAAAGCTAATAACGATCTTCAATCGAACACATTTCTTTCACTTTACCACGAGGAACACAAAATTTACAGCGCTAAAGGTCATCTCCGATACACATGTCAACAATAACACCTTCTTGAAGCCGCCCATACTTGGAGTAGATTTTTTAATGATCAATAATAGCAGTATTAAGTTCAAAAGAAAGCCTACTGGTGATGCATATAACGTCAAATATCGTTTAAAATCGCGAAATTTGAACAGTAGCGAAGAATGTTCTGACATTGCCACCTCCAAGCACGGCACAAGAGCGATCACTTTTGTGTGCTACTGGTAAAAAAACTTTTCAATGCACTGTATATAAGTACGTATTGTAGCCCTGTTTTTGGCGTTGAGTTTAACAAATCGAATTCAAGCATGTAGGCCAGAATTGAATTTACCAAAACACGTTTTTCGTCATCGGTTGGAAGTGGTACACCCTTGGTGCATTTACATTCGTCATGAGAGCACACTTACAAAATAACTTTGTTATTACATTAGCGAAATGAAACACAAAACTTAAAAATCATCAAAATCGCTATGTTAGACTTCAAAATTGCAAAATTTTGACAATAAATTTATTTGTTCCCGTTAGTTTCAACATTTTTGATAAGTCTGTGTAAATCTATAATAAAATTTGCATTTGTATTCTTAAAAAGCATCCTTAATGTGTTCAAATGGTCGAATGGCAAGATCCACAGGCAAATCGACGTGGAATTCGTGCAATTTTTCAAGCAATGGCCGAATATCTTCACAACCTGTGTGGCGGACGTATGACCAGGAGTGGTAACATTTCATCACGACGAAATCAGCTCGGAAAATCATTCGAATCCAAGCAGGAAGCTTCTTTTCATTCATTGCCGCAGAGACGAATGCCTTCCACATGGCATCGGGGGTTCGTTTGAGGCGTTTGTGGGTTGAGATGATGTTTTCGATGGTGTACATTAGGAGCTGGAATTTCCTTTCGAGTTGTATATATATAACCATTGGATTTGTTTTTTACATAATAAAAGTAGGTCATTTTAATGTAAAAACACTTTTTGAAACGCAAAAACCAACCTCACGAGACGTAATCTGCTTCCCCTGAACATCATTCAAGTTGAAAGTCTGCGACAATTTCCCGACACTACCATCAGTGAGCTCTCTTTGTTTCCTGTCTTCGTAAAAGTAGACAATAACATCCCAAATATGGTTCAATTCCCGCACTTGGCCTTCACCGCCTTGCCTTTGCTTCAAATGTGCCGTTCTGTTTGGGAAGCAACCCAAAACGCCCATCGAAAGCAAACTCGATTCGGCCGGGATCTCTGATTTCATCCCATGCTCCAGTAAATCTTTCAAACTCGGGCACAGTGTCTTTCGAACCACAGTAACCACGGCCTCTTCGCTCCATTCGAAGATTTCCTGGCGTCGATTATCATCAGGCATGGTCGAAAGTGGCTCATCCAATGGCACATCATGGTCACCATCAGCGTTGATATCAGTCGGGCCATCAAGGGAAATGATAGAATGCTTTTGGAGAACTTGAATAACAGAATCCACTGCGAGCTCTAATCGAGCGCGTTGATCGCCGTAATGGTTTCCACGAAGGGTGTTTTTGAGCTCATTTCTTTCAAATGGTTGCTTCTTGACTGGGATTAGCCCGAAAATGTATGAATTAGACCGTCTTGGAGGACCTCGATTAAGGCTTTGGAGAGAACGGGCGCTGGAATAGGCATCTGGGACGCGTTCAGAGAGTTTCGGCGAACCAGGAAGAGAACTTTTTTCATATGATTCGAGCTGGAGGAATGAAACAAAGCGTTCAAGATCAACTATTTGGGTTTGAAGTTGGTCGACGAGTTGCTCTTTTTCCTTTATCGGCTCCAAAAGCTGAAATTTCACAACTTAAAATCGCCAAAATGCCTTAAAAACTAACTTTGCAAATCCCCAAATCCACATGATGCTGCAACTCATGCTCCGTCAAATTTTCCAATTCAATATTCAAATTCAAATTTTCTTGAAGTTTTTCAAAAACCAATTTCTGCCGATTCTTCAATTCCGTCGACGGCAATTCGCCACTTCCTTGTTCATACGCAAACTTTTCCAAATCTTCCGTTTGCGATTTCAAATCACGGATAAGTTTTAAAACACGGCGCCGCTTTTCATCGACTTCAGCGTCGTTCTTTGAATTTCGAATCTCGGCCGCGTCCTGCTTTATTTCGTCTAAATCGATACATGGCTTTGAGGCTATTTGTTGAAGCTCTTGCAAAAGGGCCTGGAAAAAACTCATAAATCAAAAATGTCTATTCAAAATTGTGGAATTGCTTACATCACGCTTTTCAGGCGGCGCTAATGTTACCTGCTGCAGGCGGAATTGAATTTGCGCAAAATGGGATGACAATGATAAGATGGAATTGCTAAGACGGGCGTGTTCTTCTTCGAGTTCGGATAGCTTTTCGGCGGAACTAAAAAACAGCTTTTTGAATGCGTTTTGAATGCAATTTGGAAAAAACGGCTTACTTTTGGATGGAATAATTGTCTTCAAAAGACGTTGAAGCCCCGTTGTTGCTTAACTCTTCTGGAAAACACTAATTTGAAAAAAAAATAGGCGGAAAAGGGTACAAACCATCAGAAATGCCAAGCTTGTTCTTAAACGCAGAATTGACAGACTCGGTTCGAGAAGGCACCATTGAGGTGCCCTGAGGGGATGGCGACGTGGAAGTCTGGTTGAAGGTGGCAAGGTCTTGAAGCCAAGCCATGTGGTCGGTATCGTTGGTGGTTTCATCGCGCATGACTGGGTTCAAATGGTATTGGAATGGATTGAATATGGCTGGAATGTGTTTTTGGGATTGGAAAAGTGTTGTAACATGAATCTGGGCACGAGTTTGGAAAATGACACGTGTAAGTTTGACAAAAAAAGAAAAATTCTGCGATTTTAAAACAAAATGATAACGCACAATGGAAAAATTATGCTAAGCAAAAGATAATTCCGCAACTGATGTCTAAAAAACAAAATCAAGCCACAAAAACCCAACATTCATTCATTTTTGCGAAGGCGTTTTGCTAGAAGCCACCTCCTTCCATGAAATAACACACAAGCATAGCCTTGCCATGCAGAGGCCCTGCAGCAGTGCCACTTTTACGTCGATACACAAACCCTGCTGGGGCAGAGAACGGCACATTTCAGCCTTCGTCAATGGCCAGGGTGCCTCATGGAGTGGGTTGTGGGCTGGTTTTTAAAAGATGACGCCAACTGAAAGCATTGAACGACTGCGATGCCCTGAGGCGAGGCCCCTTCGGCACACCCATGCCTTTGCAGCGGAACAAATGAGACCATGACCATGGCCTTGAGAGGCGGAAATGGCCACGTCATCCAGCCTGCGTATGTATGTGCGTGTACACGCATACCAGCTGAGCTCCAAAAAACAGCTATTAATGGATTGGTTGAGGGCATGGGGACAAATAATGGGAATGGATTGTGAAATTAGGTGTGTTCTTTATTATTTGTTAGCCCCCTGCCACTATGAAATTCAATTTTACGAATTTTACAGTCTCCAAAATGCACGTTAGCCTCGTTATACGGCCTCTAACTGTCCCAAAATTGAGCAAAAACCCATTAAAATAACGATCTGAATCAATTCGCACGTCTTTAATGGGATTCCTGATGTATGTATATAAGCATATGTCAATCACATACTGTCCAAAATATCATTGGTCTGTCTTTGTAAGCATGATCAAGCTAACACCCATTGCGTTTTTCACCCTTCTGTTTGTCAATGTAGCTTTTTCCCTCGATTATGATGGAGTCTCGGAGCATTGTCTAACTGATCGTGACCGTGGTGAGGTCTGTTCCAATGGCACAAAGCCTGAAATTATGTATCATTTTGACAAATTTACCAAGAGGTGCCTTCCTTTTAAATTCAACGGCTGTGGCGGAAATGATAACCGCTTTAAAACCGATAATAAATGCTACTTTTCTTGTCTCCCCGCGGATTACGAATCATGTGCTTTTTCCACAGATCCTCTCAAGAATGAAAAAGGTGAAGATGTATTATGTGGGCCAGCAGAAGGCCTATCGGTGCGCACTCAAGAATGTCCAACCGATTACGAGTGCGTAATGTTTTATCCAGTCGGAAGATGCTGTCAAAAGAAAAGCGAGGGTAAGTTAACTGATGCATGGATTATAATGCCAATTGGTTGCGTGTTTATAGAACTGTTGCGCGAAAGCTTCAATACAAAATGTCCCAAGGGCGAAAGCACATTGCTCGGTAAATCATGTGACGACGATTTCTGCCCGAGCGATCAGACGTGCCACCAAGGAGATATTTTTGCGCACTGTTGTCCGAAATGAGCTTTCTCGTAAGCTCGATAACTAATAAAGAATCAATGCAACACAAAAACCGATTACATCTGACTTTGAATTGCACCAGTTTGAAAAACTGCACTGACAAGTCCTGATTCGCGATGATACTGTCGATGGTTTGGCTGTCAAAGTGAAACAATAGCATTTCAATAACTGTTTAACGTAACAGAACGTAACAACAAATAACAGTTACAACATTAAGCAAGCAAGCTATAGAAAAAGAAGCTTCTTTTCAACTGGGATTGTTTGCTCCTTCAATTCGGTGAAGGTACACTCGGCGATTCAACTTTCGCTAAGGATGGGTGTAGCCTTATTTGAAAATGGCATCGTGATGGCGGGCACGGATGACACTGTGGCATATAGCGAGGCATGGCAGCGGGCGAGACGGTCTGGATGGCCTGAAAGAGACAGTATTAGACGGATCAGTGACTAAAAGATTGAAAAAACGTACCAAAATCAATCCAACATTCGGCCTCGAGGCATGACAACCTCAAATAGAACATATTCATGGGCAGCGGGTCACAAAAAAAGTGATAAATATGATGCCAGTGGCGCGACATGACCATAAAACGGCCTTGAATACGAGTGACATCGCCGCGATGGACTCAGACTCCAGCATCAAAATGCGCTTTGGGTAGAGGCCATCAACAAAGAACTTCCGGACGAACTGTCTTCGGATTTTGGCTTTCTGACTTCACGGGGATCTGAAATTTCAACAATTAGAAAACGACATGCAAAGAAAAGTGAATACAAACATACCAAAACGCCCAAATCATTCATCCGCCATGGAGATACAGTAGGCCTTGAACAAACGGCCATCGGCAAAGGCTGCTGATTCAAAACGGGCAAAAAGTTCGGCCCTTGTAGATAAAAAGCTTCTTTATCAGCAATCGATCGGTGGGCTCCGTCAAATGGCCATCGAAACTGAAGAAACGTCACGGTAGGCACGGAATTCAGCTTCAAAACTTCAAAGCGGGCGAGTGTACCATCATTGAGCTGATTGCAGCTAGATCTCGGCATCGGCAGTTCAAAAAAGCAGCAAGTAAAGTGGTTTCAAAATGGCGACAACATCGACAGCAAAATCTCGTCGAAAAGATAGGAAGCTTTGTCAAAGTATTCGGCATGTGGAGAACTCGAACTGGCATTGGTCTTTGAATCTGACCTGAAAAGTCGATGGTGAGAAGATGCCGAACTTTGATACTGTATTCAGCCATAGAAAACATCAAAATTGCAAATGGAAACGTACCAAAAAGCACCAACAAACAACACGGCGATGCAAAAGGATGTACGGTAGGCATGTGCCAGGGCAAGTCGGAACCACTGACAGGTATCAGGCCCAAACGAACAGGCAAACGGCCATCGGGAAGCGCCATCGTAAAACAAGAGCGGCCATTGACAAAGACCGGCCGAAGTGAGCAAACAGCCATCTCGAAGCACGAAGAAGACGGCCATTGGCAGGAGCTTTGGATCAACATGTGGATACGATCCATCCCCCGTGACACACGCCCATCAAGAAGCAA
>KB455460.1:894487-905292 GCA_000341325.1 Panagrellus redivivus | reverse complement strand
GGCCGGGCCGGCCGAGGGGCAGTAACATAGTAATTGCGTGATTAAAGTTCACATAATCAAGCCTCCTTTATTTTCATGCAAAACAATCAAAAACAACAGGGTTTTCAAAAACATAAATTAGTTAAAATTACAAAAACAATAAGAAAAGTATGCGGATCAATAGAATCATAGCTGTTGCAAAAACTGTTTTAATTAATCAATAAAGTTTGTGAAAATACAAATTCAAGGACGCGAACTGTCAGCGTTTACAGTAGACACAGTCATAGGGAAGCAAAAAGGGAGATCATGAAGACGCACTGGCAACGTTACAAAAATAGATAACAAAAACGTCACAATTGCAAATAACACTTGGAAGTCTCACCAAAGTTCAGTCGAATCCAGATTACCAAATTGAATCAATGACGAAGTGGTGCACGGATGAAGCGATCGTCGATGATCAGTCAAAACGGTTTTGAGCTTGGAAAAAGCGCGTTCGGCACTGGCGCTTGAGGCTGGAATAGCCAAAACCTTCACGGCTACTTGGCTGAGCAAAGGAAGGTTAGCTCGCTGTGAAATCCAAAAGGGGATCAATTCAGTATCCGATACCTCTTGTGGCAACCCTCGATACAGTCGCAGCTCCGCGGCAAGCTTGTCATTGAGGTTTTGATTGTGGGAGGGAACGTCGGAATCCGAATACTCAAACAGTCCACGATGTTTCTTCGTCGGTGGCGTGTTTTCGGTTTCAAAAAGGGTCGCGAGCCTGCGCAGGCATGTTTCAGCCTGAAAACAATACCCCTACAGTACCCTGTGCATTGAAAAGGTGAAAAATCATACCCTGATTCGATAGTCTGCGTTGAAACTGGTCATCGATCGGCAACTGGGTCGACACATTGCTGCCAGGCAATGCATGTCACTGAGGAAATCGTCTTCTTTGGAGTCGAGGATGTCGCGAAGGCCTAATCCCAAACTGTTACGCAAATATGCGAACTCCTCGCCTTGCTTATCACCGAGGGGGTCGTCCTCCAAAACGAGCATATCTGACAAGTCTCTGAAGTATTTGAAGATACCCAGCACCAATTGCAATGTTGGCGTCTTGTCAGCCTAAAGAATCAATGTCAATCACAGAAATGTGAATAGAAAACTGTTAACCAACCTGAATCGACGTTAAGGCTGTTTCAAAAAAAGAGTAGAACTTCTCCAGCACAATCAATTTCTCGTGATTTCGAGTAAGTAGTTTTGCCTTCGTAGCCATCCTGCCAAATACTGCACTGTTCTGAAGGCATGCATCTTTGATGAGTGGCATGGAGTCGCAAATATCCTTCAGAACGTAGACATTGGTCAACCAGCGTGTAGGCACGGATTCCCGAGGCAATTTGTTGACCTTATTTCGCAAAGTCGAGTTTCGGATGGCATTTGCGACGTGACCACAGCTCACAAGAAGCGTGTTAGCTTGTTCAAGTTCGCCAACGGCAGAGGCAGGAATGGAGTGGTTGTGAAGCGGAACCAAAGTTCTTTCTCCAACTGTATGCAAAATATGCGCCATGCAAACGATCGACGATTCAAAGGCTCGAGCAGCTTTCATGACATTTGCGCCCTGGTCGGTGATGGCACACATCGAAGATGATTCCAAATCGTATTTTTCGAGTTCACGGTTGAGAACGTTGGTAATCTGAAATGCTTTTTATGAATTTTGAACACTAAAACAATGATCTTTACCTCGATGTTGTCTTGCTTAAGTTCGCTGTCCCAATCAACAAAAAACAGTGGAAAGCATACGAGTTTACCCGTGGCGCTGGCGTAGTGAACCATGGCCACTAACCATTCGTCAAGACGATGACCAAAATCAAATGCAATGGACACAGTCTTCGATTCCATGGCCAATTTGACAGCCGCACTGAGAACGTGGTATCTGGTCTCGCCCAATCGTTCAGTAGACTTTGCGACCGCTTTCCGACCAGGGAATTCATTGGTAGACAATGGTGGATGTTGTCGCCGAGCCCTAAATCTAGTTATCAGTAAACAGTTTTCATCAAAAAGCAACATACCCCATACTCATAACTTCATGAACAAATTTCCGAAAGGGTGCGGATTCAAATTTCTTGAAAGGCAATGCTCCATCTAGTTCTAATTGCGCCATGGCATCGGTTAGCATTTGAAACTCGGATTGCGATATTTTCTTCGTGAGACTTGTTGAAACTGGATTCGAAGTTGGCGACGAATTGGAACCTTTGCTACCATGCTTAGTTTCGTAATGACGGCTAAAAAATTACGTAAATAACTCCGTTTTTTTATAAAATTTTGAGTCTTACTTGATGTGTCCGCCGGTTCCATGAAAGGCCTTCCCACACTGGTTGCACAAGACCCTGTTTGTACGAAGTTCCTCACCGTCGTACTCGTACGCGACTCGTTTGATGTTTTTTTCCTCCTTGAAGTTCCGTTTGAGCAATGGAGAACAAAACTTCAATTTCCTTTCGACGGCATCGATTTCGGACGGTGTCCAGGAAGTTGGCGCTTTGGACAATATGTCGTGCAATCCGGGATAAGAGCTTTTGAGTTGGGCTTTGGTTTTGATTTCCGTCGGTTTCGTCGTAGATGGAATGACCGATACTTCGTCGGCATCAGAAGACGCCATTTCGGCCGTACCTGGGTAAGAAAAAAGTTAAAAATAGAAAAAAGCGAGCTTCGTAAAACATATCGTCGGCTTGTAAAAACGAAATTTTACAAGCCGACGAAAAAAGGGAACTGGTTACGCTAATTTGCGGGGACAAGCTTATCCTCCTGGAGGGGAAACCCAGGGAAGTTACTTTGGAGGGTATTGGTTTCCCCCTTCGAAAGGGGAAATTGTTTTCCCCCTGCGAAATGGGAAAATAATCCACCATCGAGCGGGGACGGTTTTCCCCTTTGTGGCAGGGAATGAATTACCAAAACCGCGAGGATTCGTTTCCCTCTGCCAGCAGCAAAACGTTACTGTAGCAGGAGCTTCTTTTTTCTTTTTACTTTTCTGATTTTTTGCTTTCGACATACTTCGGAGATAACACATTTGCATCATACTACACATTTATTGTTTTGCACTTTTATCAACAATTACAAAAACCAAATAAAAAAACTACACTCAAAATAAATACACATCATTTGAAGCTTCGAAGTCCCTTTGCAACCATCGAAGATGAACTTGTGTTTCGGATGTGTTGACTTTTTGAAATTATTGAATGGATCATCGGCCCTGAAAAAGAAGTCTTTAGACACAATGACAGAAAAACTTGGTCACAGTTAACTTACCAAACATTTAGCAATCTTCTGTGGACTTTGTCTTTTTGCCGTTATTGAATTTTTTCCGCCAATCTGGAAAGAAGATCCTAAATCAAAATAAAAAGACTTACAGAAATCTTAAGTCTGTCTCGCTTTAAATCTGGTATCTGTCATCCAGAACTTAACCGATTGCACAATAAGGCACTTGGACTTTTTTCATTTAGAGAAAGGGGGTCGGCAGCCTCTGAGGGCGCGTTCAACGAGTGATCGGCGATGGGTCAACTGCCGTTTTTCCGATACTCCATGCCGATTACATTCAAATTTTGATAAAAACAAGCAAAGATGCAAATTTTTATACCTTATATCATTACATTTGCAACTTCCATGTAAAAAGGGGACCATGGATCGGGGAAAACAGTCCACGACCCGCGAGTGTAACTTATTCCCTGACAAAAAGGGGAACCGATTCCCCCTTTTGACACCAGTGAAATCGCGATTTTTTCTGTGTATCTCCAGAATGCGCAGGTTTCAGATCAAACTTTTTTGGCTCAAGGCCTTTGGCATAGATGCGTATACTTTTGACTCAAAACATTTCAAAGTGTAAATTTGATGTGTCGGCCGACCCAAATCGGCTCAAAAACCGTCTCTTAAGCAGGCCAACACCGTCGCACCATCTGCGTTGAAGGACAAGAAATGGTACGATACGGTCCTCCGTAAACCTCCGGCGGAATGGATAAAGCATGGCATTCAGGGTGTATGCGCTATCAACTGATTAGCATACTTCAAAACGATGGATACCCAATGCGTCGACATCTCCAAGCTCTTCGGCATTCGGAATTTCATCGGGAACCGTGAAACGACGCCGCAATATCGATGAGTAAGTCACTTTTATGCAAATTTCTTGACATGGATGATAATTATGACTGTTTTAGACCGTCGACACCCGTGTATCCAGTTTCAAAGCGTCAACGTCACTAAAACCTCTCAAATTCGCTCTTCATGTCGATTACTTCTCTCTGTATATTTTGTTTGTACATTTTTGATTCCATTACCATCCCATTTTTTGGTTTTTGAATAAGTTGGTGGCATTAAATAAAAAATTTAACGGTTCAAACTCATTTTGTAAACATTGTGAATAACACATAAAAAGCAACTATCCATCAGAAGCGAAACCGTTCCTGTGGTTTCCTGTCGTCGCTGTTGGTTAAAAGTCTGGAATGCGTGGATCATGGGTTGACTTCATAAGCCGTAACGGGATGTTAGATGGGTTGACTGTTCGGCATAGTACACCTTCAACCAAGTCGACATGTTCACAGTGTCCTGCTCCGATGTTGTCGGTGTGGGGTTGTAATATCATGTCGTTCTTTAGTAGGATCGGTGCCTGTGAGATCGTTTCCAGGCTATTGATTAACGGTGTGTCGACGCCGTTAAGGAGTAGTTTGTTTTGACCCATGTCAAGCACTGCAGCATTTATCCGCAGGGTGTCCATGCCTAGAAGGACTTCCTCTGGGCAATGTTCGTCATTTGCCACTAACAAGGACAATCTCAGGCTTTCGTCACTCTCAAGAGTTTCCTCAGTTGAGACTCTGCCCGTGAACGAAATGGTGGTGCCGTTCGCGGCTTTGGCGTATTTTGGGCTTGCTCCGCTGTGGACATTTCCAAAAATGTCCACAGCGGATGCCGTTCATGATCATCATAATCGCGGGTACCTCGTGGCTGTTTGTTGTGATGGCGTAGATGTTTGGGATGTATGAGTAGATCGGTGGTGGTGGTAATGCTTCCATTTCTACTGCTGCCGTAAGTGGAAACTTTGGTGTCCGCATGTTAAGCCAGATACACACGCCTATACCGGCGATTGTAAGTGACACAATCACTATGATAGATCCAAAGGACGCGAAACTGCCTCTTCTGGTCCTCGCTAACCTTGTTGTAGAGGTATTGGAGGTGGACGTTGCGTTCTGCTCCCTCTTGGTTGGGTACTGGATGATTCTGCCGATTGTTGCTTGGTTGCGTTGTCTGCTCTCGTGGACGTTCGGTCATCCGATACTGTCCGGGTAAAGTCCGGCTGGCTGTCGGGATTGGCATTGGTAGGTTTCTTTGAGACGTCGATGTGCCGTAGATTGATGGGTATGAGTATGGCTCTGATGGCATGCGCTCGTTTTGCACTGACCATGGTGCTGACGTCGGAACTGGTGTTGACGGATTTCGTCGAGGTGCCGGTGTCGATGTTATCGGGATTGCTGTATATGGATATACTTCTGATGGTACCCGGTTGTTCCTCACAGTCCATGATGCTGCCGTCGATGTCTGGACATACTCCCGAATGGCTTTGGTATTGTTTGCCGGTATGTTTCTAAACGGGGAATTTGTTTCGATAACACGCTGAGGTTCCGATTCTTTCAGCTGCCTGCGATGTCTGTGGGCTGGTGAAAGCGAGCCGGATTCAAACAGCATAATGACTGCGGTGGCCATCCTGTGGGCTCCAAAGGCTGTGCAATTCTGCTCTTGAAAGAAAAGTGGTTATCTAGTAAGCACGAACGCTGCTTGGAGTGCGTCGACTACGATCTTCGTTGCTTCGATGTTGTCGGATGTTACTGCTACTGCTGCCTCAAATCTGCCGGCTGACACGTATGGACAGAGGCTGTGTGGTGGGACATCATCCCAGACGAGGGTCACATTCTGACTTTGGCATGCGTTGAGTTTGCCGTTGCAGAGGTGTGTCTCCGTCAGGTTGGAAAGAACTTGCAGGTCTGTTGTCAGGGCCACTTCGCCTACTACGATGTGAAGGCGTTTGTTCTTCGCGCATAGTTTGTCGAAGAATCCGCGGTCCGTCGTGATGTTGTTTGCCTGGGCTCAGTGGTCGGCTGTCATCTGCATCAGTGGTTGTCCATCCACCATGCCCGTATCTGCTACGTTTCGGCACGTGTGTATTTCTACTGGCTCGATGGTTCATCTTTCTACGTGCTCGCCCGTGTGGAAGAATAACAAGCAGTCGGTGCATACTTCTCGCACCTTGTACCAGCACTTGAATGCTCTTGTTGGCACTGGTACGCGGCGAGGAAAAAAGATCTGCACCATGGGGTGTTCGATCGAAACCGGTGCTGCTGTTAGTGCGCAATCTTGTACTGCGGGTACCGTTGTGTAATACGGAGCGCCTGAGTGGGGACAGTATTGGAATGCGGATGTTTCGGAGCAGAAACTCAATAGCGTTGATAGAAACAGCAATGAGTATACACCCTTCTGGAAATTATTCCGTCTGCCGCCGTTGTTGCGTGGCTGACCGTTGTTATTACCGTCTCGCTGGTTACTGTTGCCGCAGAAGTTTCGGTTGTCGCTACCATTGTTGTATCGGTTGTTGTTGGCGAAGTTTCGGGTATTGTTGACTGACTCAAAGTTGTCGTACTGGTAGTTGTTATCGAACTCTTGTCTCCGAGGAAAATCTGGTTGACAATCAAAGTTGCGGTGACGATTGAAGTCGCGTCGTTGCTGGTTCTGGAAATCATTGTCGTATCTTCCGGGTCTTTGTTGTTGATCATAGTAACCGTTGTTTCCATTGCTGTCGTTATTGTTGATGTTGTTGTTGCTCCATGCTGGTTGTTGCTGAGACACTTCATTGTTGCCGTCGTCGTTGTCGTTGGTCATCGGTTGTGACTGATTCGAAACCGAAAGCTGTTGCAATGCTGCCACGATCGCGTCTGTAGTTGACTTTTCTTTTTTCTTTACCTCCTTTTGGATATTGCGCTCTCTCATCGCTGTCGCCATCGTTTCCAGAATTGTTGTAGGATTGGCTCTCAGCATGTGGGATTTCATATCTTCCTGGAGACCGTCTATGAATTGAGTCACGACTAGTTTCTCACAAAGCGTGTCGTTGAAGCCATCCACATTTCCATAAGCCTGAGTTGCGAGCTTGCTGAGATTCTTGAGAAAGTCGTCTAGCTCTTCTCCCGATGTATGTTTCCTATCGAGGGACAGATTTCGGAAGGTTATCGCAGTGCCGTGGCACTTAAACTCTTCCGCCAGTTCATCCGTCAGCTTATCGTATTTCGCATCATTTTTCTTCACCCAAACGTCGTAAATGCGATTGAATGTCTTCAACGCGGAGCTTCTCATAACCGTGTGCAGCGTTATCGCCCTCTCCATGCCATCCGTTATGTTGTAGAGGTTAAAAATTACATTGACCTATTCTAGAACTTCCGGGAAGCTTCGAGAGTCCATCCTTCCTACATATTTCGGCACTTCAGAAACTCTGGGCCTTAACATAGGCGCCAGCGCGCTCTTCAGCTCTTCACCGGCTATGGACATTTTTTTGTTTCTTGGGTTTCTCAAGAGCTTTGGTAGGTGACGTGACTGCTTCTGGATTGATGGGCGACAGGACTGTTTCTGTTTCGATGGTATCCTTGGGGGGATTAAGGATATTGGTTTCGGTAGATATGGTGGTGGAGTTTTCAGGTGCTTCCGTGTCAATCTCTTTTGTCTTTGGATCGGTCAGGTTGGCGATGGTGGTGTCGGTTTCGTTGGTGCCGGTGGTTGTATTGATGGTGTTGTTTATAAAAGTGTCGTCGCCGATATCGTCTTCGAAGGTTTCGGTTTCAGGGTCGTTTCCCAGGTTCACTCTCGCAAAAGCTCCTTCTAGTCCGTTAAAAGTGTCGTTCGCTGATTCGCAATCTCCGTCTGACGAAACTGGGCTCGCGAACGGGGGTTGGGTTTGTCCGTTTTGTGGATCTGTTTCCGAAAAATTTAGAGTAGGATTCTTTTGGAATGCCTGAACGATTGCTCTTACTTTGATTTCAACGGTCTTTTTTTTAAGATCCTTAAAGGTAGAGGTATTTTTAGGAGAAGTAGAAGGGCTTGCGATTCGTCTGCACTACCAGAAACCAGCCGGATTCTGCTCACGGTGCACCATGGCGACCGCAAAAGTGGCGCGCGACAACTGCTGGTACGGCGCGATCAATCGAAAACAGTTCAAGGGCGTCCACTAACATTACTGATGTCGCAGAAGACGGAATATAACAGGTATTGATTGATCCACGACCGGTTCCAGAAGCAGGCAAACCCCGAAGCTGCGAGGCCTGTTTCAAGCCGGATTCAACATTTCGACCCCGCAATTCGGTGAAGAAAGCTCGGAAACATGCAGTCAACGTAGCAGAGGGATTCCGTAAGCTTGTGCCCAGCATACTCGAGTTCAATGAAGACATAACATCGTCTGAAAGTGAAGAAGGTGTACAAAGTTCTGTGTCGGAGAGCATCGATGATTGGGAAATCAGAGCTATCACTAAATTGTTTAAGGGAAGAGAAATTTGGAAACTACTGGGAAAGAAGAAAAAAGACAAGAAATCCTTTCCAATGGTCGTACGAATAAGAACATTTCCGAAGCACAAGTACTACGTCGCTGTTGACGATGAAGCCATCGAAGTATGTTTTTACAAATAACTAACGTAGTCAGTTAACAGTTATACTACAGGTGGTTGGTGGAGGTTTTGCAGACGCGCTGCATCATCTCGTGTCTGTGACATACGTTTTCAATCTCCAGTACGACCCAGGTTTGCGAAAATTTTTTTCTTTTATTGAGAATGCTGGAATGACAGCACTTCCACGCAAACTGCTGTTGGCACTTGAAGGTGTGGTGAGTGGCGATCGGCGACAGCGGGGGTTCCTCGGTGATGACGTGGAGGGAGCGGGTACCGTTAGAGACGTCAACGGGTGCGGTGTACGAACCTTCTTTCGTCAGGGGATTAGCTGCGTCGAGTTGCAACGTGTTCAACGTGTCTGGCACGTAGGAGGGTTCCGGGGGTTCGTCTTCCTCGATTTGGTGGGTGCGTTGTGCCGGGTTTCGCGAGCGTCGTCTGTCGCCTCGATTCCTCGAGTTGTAGCGACCACGGTTGTTCGGTTGCTGGGGCCTCGACCTGCAAACGCTGGCAATGTGACCCACCTTGTGACATTTGTGGCATTCTTCTTTGAGGAAGCGGCAGGTAGCCCGGAGATGCGGCTTCCCGCAACTCGGGCACGGCGGACAAGCTTGCGCTTGGTGCAGGGTCAGCGTGGTAGGTTGTGACTCCTGGACAGTTGTCTGGTAGGTGAGGAACGCTTCGACGACTTTCTTGAACTCGGTGAGCGTGGTTTTCTGGTTCTCGACGCGAAGGAGATGTAGTCGTAGCTCGTTAGATCGAAACCCCTTGATGATCTTCTGGATGATGGAAATTTCCTCAGAGTACTTGCATGCCATAGCGAGGGTCGTCATTCGGCGAATGAAATCGGGCACCAGTTCGTCCGAGGCTTGTTTGGTGCTCGATAGCTGGATGCGAGCTAACATCGGGTTCTTGTCCTGACAGTAATGCTCCTTGAGGAGTGCGAAGAGGGCGGCGAACGTTTTGTCCTTTGGTTTTGCGGGAGAACACCAAGCCGATAGTTCTAAAAAAAGCTTTAGACCCTAGGGACTGTAAGAGAGCTACCCTTTTTTGCTCATCCGTTGCGAGCGCCCTGGCCTGAATGTGGATTTCGAACTGGTCTGCCCAACATGTCCACGAAATACCGGGTTCGTAGTTTGGCGGCGGGAGGATGTGGGTGTACGCTGCTGGATGAGGAAGGTTTTCCTGCTGCTGCTGGCGGATTGTCAAAGCGTTGAGCTGGGTTTGGAGATTTTGCACGAGGGCCTGCAGTTCTTCGACGGTAGCCATCGCGACTTCTCGGACGGCCGGTCACTCGGAGGCGTGGTCGGGGGGCGGGGTTGGAGAATCCGCGCTCGTCACCAAGTGTGGGATTCGGTGTAGGGGTCCGACTGATTGGGTCAAGGCACTGGTGTGGTGAGTGGCCCTTTATCTGGCCAACCGCGGGCCTTAAATACTGTAGCGACAATTTACATAAAACTAGTGTTATTGGCTATTAGAGATACGGCACAACCAGTACTAGTTCAACGGTTGTAAACCGTTTTTGTTTTTATTGTTTACTAGGGGGCCCGTGACCTGCTTTGCAGCAGGTCAAAAGTCGTTGGCCTGTTAAAAGCCGGGCCCAAAACAGTAGATCTGATAACATCTGGTTTATTTAACCCTTTCTTTATTTTTCTTCGAACTGAGTGAAAAGGCGTTTAAGAATCAGGCACAAACGCTGTCAAGCAGGTCATGGCCCCCTAGTGATAATAGATTATTTGAACACCATCAATATAGCACCACAGAGGCTACTCATTCCATTTTTATTAAAGGGATCTACGCTTCGTAACGCCAACTTTAAGGTTTTCGGGGTGCACGAACTGAGTAGAACCGTTACCACTCCACTACGCACACAAAATTACGTCGAGCAATCTAATCCGCTTGAACCGTCAATTAAAAACCTTTTTTGCGCTTCTGCGATTACTTTAAAGAGTGAGTGTACGGCAGTGTTGCCCGATGACTCCATTTTCCGAACCGAACCGAACCGCGAACCGGTTCGGTTCGGGTGGTTCGGTCCGAACCACGGCTAGTATGGCGATAATGTCCTTACAATTTAGCAGTAAAAATAAAAATAAACTAAAATAAACTATTTATTGTCGGTAAATAGTGTTTTTGTATTAATACCGTTAAGTTTTATCTATGCCGAACCGAAGG
>KB455460.1:850840-877783 GCA_000341325.1 Panagrellus redivivus | reverse complement strand
CAAATGTTCGTGATCAGCTTCTCATTGCTTGGCCCTGCTATCATTTTCACCATGTTGGTCTACGCTCAAGTTGCTGCATTCTGTATGAATTCGACGCATGTCCTCGTCTACAATGCCGTACCAGTGTGTTTCTTCATCTTCTGCTGCTTCTGCATGGATTCCAGTGTGCAACTGTTCTTCGCCAAAGTTGCTTCGATTGTGTATGCCTTCCTCATGTTGGCTGTCATGATTGCTACAGCTCAGCAGATCGTCCTTGAGACCATATTCTCACTGATGTCCATCTTCGTTCTGATGCTGATTGTCATTTTCATGTTTGCGGCATTGGTTCATCCGAAGGAGTTCAAAAACATTCTATTTGGTGCTATCTACTTCCTCATAATACCGTCAGCTTACGTCTTCTTGTCCCTCTATTCCCTCGTCAATTTGAATGTTATCAACCGGGGTACTCGTGAAGCTGTCGTCAAGGCTACCGGAGACAAAACCAATTCGGATAAACTTGGCGAGAAATGGGTGAAGCGGTTGGGACTGGACAATGAGAAGAGCGTCGCCTTCAAGCTAATGCCATGGTTGACGCCGAAGGTGCCGGAGGACAATGAAAGCTTGGGCGCATTGGAACGGAAAGTGGAGCGACCTGAAGCACTGCAGAAAAGTATGGATGTAAGTTGTGAATGTGTTTGATTTTTGCCCAGTTTTGACACTTCTTGTTTCAGATCGGTCAAAATGGCTATTCAGCCCAACCTCAAGATGCATTCTCCCGTTTACACATTATCAGCCACGAACAACGACAAAAGGGCCTCGCGAACAAATATGAAGCAACGCCGGCCAGAACCCTCGAAAACGTCCACGCTCCACATGTCGCTTTTCGAGTCAGATGGATCATTTTCATTGTGATTATGTGTATTACCTTCGATAATGCGTCCGCTACGCCGCTAGAAGCAACAAAAGAAAAAAGTAAGTTTTATTTGTCATTATACGAAACGGAATTCTAATATAACAAACTTTTCAGCTCCAAAAAGCCTCGCGGATCTGACGGCGCTCGCAATCGGTACGGTAGTCACATACTTCGGTCTCAGTGAATCGTTGTGGAATTGGTGGCCTGTCACGGATTGCATAATCTTTACAATGTCGCTGGTCGTAGCAGCTGTACGAATGATGGAGAATGCTTATTCTGCATCCGAAGGATTTGAATGCATTGTTCTATGGCATTCGTTGGCTTGCGGATGTTGGTGTATGATCGAATTCTTAAATTCTCAACGCACTCGTCAAATCGATGTCAACATGAATCCCGCAAGAGCGTCTCCGTCAATGATGTATCGCAACTCTGTTTCCTTCGTTCCCTCAATGGTGTTCTTCTTCTGCGAAGTGTACGATAACGGCATCAGCCTCCGTCTCCTTGCCATACTGGTTCCTCTGATGGTGCTTCTTACTGTTGTACTGGGCTTCTCATTTTTTACCTGTCAAGAACCAGCAAGAAACGCAGCGGCACAAGACGCCATGCCTCCACCGCCCGTTGCGATTCCTCCACTGTTCAGCTCGCTGTCTACACATCGATTTGGCGATTCCAATGACTTTCGCTCTTTTGACCAAGCACTTCCCAGTCCACAAAACAGCCACCACGTTTCCATGGTGTACCAAGTCGAAAGCCGCTTTGAACAATGTGCGTGTATCGAAGAAGTTTACGTGATTCCGCAAAGTTTGGTTCGATTTGAGCAACTCTGTTTAATCGTCGTACCGAAGAAGACCTGGATCCTTAAGCACCACCCGGGCATGCCGAACAACACGCTATTTCGAGCCGTCATTTTCGACGAAATCTGCCGTTTCGCCGCGAGGAATCTTCTCCCGATGCCGAAACACGCGATTATCATCAAAGACAGTGGTTTCCAGACATTGCGGACCGTCAATTCAATGTGGCCCAACATGAAGTCCATATCCTGCCTCGAAGGGTTTTTCAGCCCAGAATGGCCTCGCGTTATTGATTCAAAGTTGGAGCTAATCGCGTTTCCTGATGGCTACATTGAACCTGAAGGTCTGGAAAGAATCTACGCCGACTCCGAACTTGTCAGTCAATGCTTTATTCATTTTCAAAGAAGCATTCTGCTCGCCATTGTCGTCCCAGATGAACAAGCCCTTTTCGTCAAAAACAAGCAGATGTATCGTCTAAGTGGCAACTTCTGGCGCCTTTGCCGACATCATCAAATCAAGCAACTGATCTTAAATGCCATGCGCAGCACCGCCATCAAAAACAACCTCGTCAACTTCGAAATCGTACAGGACATCTATATCAGCCCCGACCGCTTCAGCGTTCATAACAACCTGCTTACATTCGCTCAGAAGAAGAATCGACCTAATTTGAAAGCTCGATTTCAGAGTCATATTGATAAAATGATTGTCAAAATTGTATCTAACCAATAAGTCCCAGAACTGTTTCACTTCCCAGTATTTTTTTACAGACTAGTACATTGTTTTATGTTTGTGTTTGGCCACGCGAATGGCGCGTAAAATAAATTACTGTGTTTAATGATTATTATTTGTCCGATAAAATAAAATTAGGTTTATTGCATAAAATTGAAAATCAATCTGTACACGTAGTCTTTGACAATAAATTAACAATTAACGTACAATAAGGCGCAATAATGAAGGCTTAATACAGCAATGAAAAGCACCCGCTATCGTGAAGATATCACAATCTTAGCGCCGTAGAAGCATTTTTTTGGAAAATTTAGCGTAAGGCATATCGGATGCGTTTTTCCATTCGGAATAAATTAACTTGGCTAAAAAGAGATGGAAGCCAGCGACAATAGTTCCAAAAATAATCCAGAAGATCGTCGGCAAACCAGTGTCGTCGCCGACTGTATGGCGCTGGATGGCAGCAGGAAGGTGCTTCGGGGCATCGACGACTTCGCTGACATGAAGCGTGTGGCGGAGGTTGCTCAGCTTTTCCTTGTCGGCAGAGATGAAGAGGATCGGCGATGGTGGCTTGGTAACTTTGAGAGTGATCTCCTGAGGCACTTTGGTAAGGGCAAATGGACCTGTGGTGCATCCAGCTGAGCAGGCGAACAATGGAACCGCGGCAGAATGACTCGAAATACGGACGAGCGGTCGGTACTCGGAATCAAGCACGAAATCGAGCGAAATGTGGACATTCGGCGAGAATTCAAGGCCACTGACTACGAGTTCACGATGAAGGTCGTCAGTTGGGTCGAGTGTGAATTCCATGTGATGGTGGGTGAAGGTTCCGGCAGTCAAACTGAGCAAGAAAGCTTGGGAAATGCCATGGGCACCGGATTCGACGAGATGCATACAGCCACGGTGCTTCAGGGTGAGAAGCCAGATGTCGACGGTGTTGAAGACGTCGGCGAGGGTGTTCCATTCTTGCCAGAGCTTGGATGGAGTCAGAAGGGTGGAGTGGCCTTGGTAGCAAAGTTCGGAACGGAGGGCGAGCTTCTTCGATTCCTGAAAAGTCGACCACTTGAAACGGTAAAATTAAGGTAAACAAAGACTTACAACAATAACATTAGCATCAGCACCACGCTCAACCAACGGCGCACGGACAGAACTCAAGATAGCATGCTTGGTCAAGGAAATCTGCTTGGTATTCAACGCGTTCGGGGCTTTGGATTCAGAAATATTGAAGTTGGCTTTATTCAGCTGAAACCATAACATTAAACCTGACTGCTGAATCAAAACGACAGATAGAACTCACCTCAGCCCAGGCTTCCTTATGCTCAATATCGACTCGGTTGTAATGAAGAGCATTCACATCGGTAAAGCGTGTAAGAACATTAGCCACCGCCTGGCGTTTGGTCGTATCCAGATCACCGGTGAATGGAGCATGTTCCAGAACGCAGAGGAAACGGTAGGATTCTTCCCTGTAAAACGGCTAAATTGAAAACTGCAGTGTGTAAATCAGAAGGAACTATACCGTTTCGGATGAACAACGACCTCACGAGGAAGCAGGGAACAAGCAACAGCGACTCCAACTTGTTGGTTATTCTGATAAACCACTTTGTAGTAAACTGGAGCGGCGAGGCCTGTTTCTTCATGCCAATCAGGGCTAATGGATCGGGAGAATTCGATGTTCAGAGCGTCAGTCTAGAATTGTATCATTGAAGTTTGAAAGGTGTAATAAGCGACTAACCGATGGATTAGACAACTTGATGTCCTGGATCAAAACATTCGGACGAGATCGATGAGCATAGACGAATTCATAGAGACAAATACACTTTTCATCCTGGAATAGAGCTGTGTAAGCAGGCTAATAGGAAAATAATATATATGAACCTACCACATGTGAGCATCGGACAGTTTTGGACATGCCGTTGGTAGTATCGGTCACATAATGAAGGGCTTTGTTTTCGCCGAATGGTAGTTTCAGCTGCACGAGGGGCTTAAAGCCAGTCAGGAAAGTGAATGGCCCAGTTGAATTGGTTCGAAGCAAGAGGTCGCTGTTCCCGGACACGTCCATCCCGATATATCCATTCCCAATGAAGGAGACATGGTCACTCGCAGCCAGAGGGTCGATCTCGTGGCCAAATTCCTTCACAAACTGATCGGCAACGCAGACTTGAGCCGGTGTAGCTTTTGGCGGTACTCGGGTGTACAGGAAGAGGTAGAAGAAAAATAAAACGACGACACTGGCGGTCAGAACAACTCGACGGTTTACATTTCGTGGCAGTGGGGCGTCCGCAAATCGTCGCACATACCGCTGAACTTGTGCAACATTCATGCTAGCTGGACAGGAAGCAACATGCACAGCAGGCTAGTATAGTGCCCTGTCAAATGGGAAGAAGCGTCGAAGACGTAATGAGGACAACGAGGCTCGAAAACGGAAATGCGCAAATGATACGAGTCCCCCAAAGACGGGATGGGATAGCAGTTGCACAGCCGTTCGATGGGTTTGCGCGTACACTCTCGTGGCGGGAACATTTGGCGACCTCTCTCGACTGCCTCAGGCCATTTCCGGTCATTTGCGAGAAAAATCAAATCTGGTACCGTAATGCGTTCCCATGATAAGTAATGCCTGGGCCATATACCTGTCAAGAAGTGACACTTTGATAGCGAAAGGTTGTTTTATTGCGTTTTTTTGGAACAGAACGCCTCAGGCAAGGGGCCCCAGTTCTTCCGGAACGTCAGCCAAGCTCATGCCCTGCTCCTTTGTGCCACTGACATAATCGATTTTCGTGGCAGTTGTGCTAGCGTTTTGCAAGAACCACGTAACCAAATAACTTTTTTTAAGATTAATTAAGCTATGGCAGCCACGCCTGAGGGCGTGAGGCTTATCCCGGATTTAACCGAGCTTCATAAAGACCCGAACAAAGGCCACATTGGCATTGGTATCGGTGGTGGTGCACCTATTTGCAATTGTATATACGTCGTCCAAGTTTTTGATGGCTCACCGTGTGCAGCAGATGGTAAAATTAGTGTTGGCGACGAGATTGTAGCAGTAAATGGGATAAGCGTGCGTGGATCGGATAAAGCGGCGGTAGCGAACCTTATTCGCAAAAGTTCAAGTGAGTTTATCAAAACTATTTCAAAAGTTGAAAGACAACTTTACGATTGTCCATTTAGGCCCAGTCCGCTTATCATTCAACCGTATTCACGTCGATCCCGAGCGTGGGCGTACACTGGACATTCTTTTCAAAAAGATAAAGCACTGGGTCGTCGAATCAATTGAACCGAAGACGGCAGATGCCCTAGGGCTGTCCCGTGCAGTGCTGTGTAATGATGTTTTACAAAAACTGCTCGAACGACTCGATGCTAATGAGAACTTCTACAAAAAATTACACGAAAAACTGCAACGATTGCTACGGTGTCATGCCAATTGCAGTGAAACCCAAAATGGTAATCAAAACATAACTTTATCATTAAAAAACAATTAAAATTTAAGAACTTGGAGCTCTTTTTGGCCAAATTGCCGTCCGCGAGTTATCACCAGAGTGCGTCAACTTTTTCACACAATATGCCGATATTCAGAGCGCTCTCCACAAAGAGAACACGCAATTCGTCACCCAAGTATGTCTAAACATCATTGTTCAACGCTAATTGAAACCTTTAGGTCGAAAAAGTGATCGACAGTATACAAAGTTACGTTAAAAACGCCATTCCGGATGTACGCTTATCACTCAGCAAGTACATGAATGCCAAGTTTGAGTATCTTTCTTACTGTCTCAAGATCAAAGAAATGGAGGACGAAGAAGTCGAAATGGCCGAATACAACGAATATCCGGGAAGAATGGAGACTGGCAACTACGAATATCGTGTAATGTTGAAGTGCCGTGAAAGCAGTCGGTCCAAATTCATCGATATGCGCAACCATGTGCAAATTAAGATCCAACTTTTGGATGAGAAACAAAGTAATTTTTAATATTTGAAAAACAATTAGTTAGTGTTTTGCAAATTTAAAAATTACAGTTAGCGACTTGCCTTCTCAACTACGGCAACTGATCTCTGCTATGCGTGATGTCAACGCCAACTGCAGGAAAGTGCTTCGAAATGCCTTCAGTGGTGAATTCATGGGAATTGTCATCAACAAAGAACATGTGGACAATGAAATCTATGGCATTATGCGTCATTTGGGAGTGGAAGCGGAAAAGCGCGATCAATTGGTCGTGCAGGATTCGATCGAGACTGATGCGCCGCCGAAACAGCCTATGTCTATCAATCACTGGCGGAACACGCGTGCGAGAGCGACATGGCCGCCGGATGACGATGCTGAGGAAGCCATGGAAGATCCAACGGAATCCGAAGAGGATGGATTGACTGTGGAGAAGCCTGTGACGGAAGAAAACTTGATTGACTTGGACTTTGTGCAAACTGAGGACGATAACAACCCCTGGCCCGAGACAAATTGGGACTTGCCAGCGGCAGCGGATGAGGCTGATAACTTGCTCAAAGATTTGATTCCGACCGAATGGCTTACCGCAAAGACGACTGATTCCGCCGACAAATCTGCACAAAAAGGTGTCGAAATTGAACCCGAGTTGTTGCAACACTTCAGATCGGAGGGTGCTGAAATGCTTCTGGTGGACTTGTAAATGTAAAAACTAAACCTTATACAAAACGCAGCATATTATACTTGCTTCTAAATCGCTTACTATATCGTACCAGACATTCCAGCCGAAAATATTACATCTATATTTAACTCAAACTTGATCTCATCGCATTACTATTATGTAAAAACATTCAAAATAAACCACTTCATACACGCGTACCATATGGCATTTATGAAACAATCTTACGACACAAGCAGATACATAATGTAAAACATCAAAATCAATCAAGACCGATCAGAAAAGTCACCGATTAACAGTTTGTATGAGACCGAAAAAAATCTTGGTTGTTGAAACGCTGCACAAATCAATAAAAAGCTACAAAGTTAAACAGAGCTGGAAAAAACTACGAAAACAAATGTGTCTACCAAATATGGGTTTCACGAATCTCACTAATAACATTGTTCGCTTTGTTAAGCGCATCCAACATTTCGGCCGCTTCCTTGCGGCGCTGAGCCATAAGATCACTCTCAGAAAGAAGGCCGTCGATGCTTTCGCTGTTGTACAGTTGACGGACAAGCTCACTCTGCAGGTTATCACGGACGTAATTGACAAGGAACTTCATAACAGCCTTCGGCACCATATCTTGGACGATCTTGCGCACAATGAGGAAGTACCCGCGAATCAAGCGTTCTGAAAGCAAGGAATTCAACCAATTCGATGAAGGAGGTTGTTCAACTTACCAACAATGCCTGAATCCCTCTTCTCACGGGGCGTAAGATTGCGAGTCAACGTATTTTCAACAGCTTGCGTAGACATCGGTGAAGTGACGCCATTCCTGCCGACCTCTGCGTTCTCCACAGGGACATTTCTGTTGAAGAGCCATGAGCCAATGTAGGAATTGCTCTCTTTGCCGTCCTTCGATGGCTGTGGAACTGGAGCAACAGCAATGGATTCGCCGCTGCTGGAAGATGTCGATGTAAGGCTGGCACTGGGGGTCACGTTGTTGACAATGTCGGGTTGGAGCTTCGGCTGGAAAACCTGAGACAACTATTAGATACCTTCGTAAAACATGTTGGTTAACTTACATCAAGCGCATTCTTCTTGAACTGCTCCTCCGCCGGGAAATCGGCCTCCTTCAACATGTTCACCAACGCAGCGTCGGTGAATTCGGGATGCTTGGTGTTAATGTAAGCCAATTGAATCTCAACCAAGTTAGCGACAAATTCTTTCGTTGGAGCAATACGACTGCTGAGAACACTGGAGACAACCTCGTTGATGCGTTCGTAGAGGCGAGGGAATCGTTGCATTTCTTGTTGAATCTCAATTCCGCAATGTTGAACAATGCGAAGCAGCTCTTCATAGACCAAATCAACACAATTCAGACTGGGTTCTTCAAGGCGTCGAATCTGGCGCTTAACAAGCAGTTCGAAGCTTACTTCAGGCACGAAAAGTGCAGGACGAGGACCCGTAGCATTGCGAATGGCAGTCAGTATTTCGAGGGTCGATAGCCCGCCCATGGGATCAATCTTCTCGAGGACAGTTCCGAAGGTATCGTGGAAAATGTAGCCGATTCGAGCACCGCCGCAAAGTTCCGATGTTTCTATGTTCTTCGCGGTTCCATCAATCGTAGAAGTGTAGGCATTGGCGAAATGGGTGATTATCTGGAGAAGGGTGCGGTTCTTGTCGACGACAGCTTCACCGTAGGAATGGAGAAGCGATTGGCACTGCGCAGCCAGCGTTCCTACGCGGAGTTTGAGCTGGGGAAGGCACTCGCGAATGTGGTGCATCAACAACTGAAAAGAAAAACATTAAAACTGACCCATGCGATCAAAATAAACTGACCCGATTCAAAGTTTTAGCCAAAAATTGAATACCATTCTTGCTAGCCATGGTCGGATACTTCTTATGAAGGAACGTAACTTCATCCTTCAAACATTCTTCAATGGTCTTGTTGCTCTTGATGTCAGCTTGAGAGCGATTGACAACACCAATAATGCCCAATTTGACGGGGACAAGCTTGCCCATGAGCACATCCATAGCATCGGTACCGTGATCCATAAGGTCGAGTTTGGTCAAAACACACAGGGTCCGGTTTCCTTCCTTATCAACCTCCTTGGCAAGTTTGAGCGGTTCTGAGGTTGCAAAATCTTGATTGGCAGGCGTAACAGCAAGAATGAGGGAATTAGGATTCGAAATGTACGAGTAGATCATGTCACGGATGGTCGCCTGGAAACGGGATATATAAAAATCATTGATGGGTATGAAATGCTTACCTCAATATCAGCGGGCTGATCCCCGACAGGCACTTTTGTAATCCCAGGAAGATCAATGAGGGACAGATTGACGACCTTCGCTGAGAAAATCTTGAGGTTGATAGGCTCGACGGAGATGCCTTTATTGCTGCCGGAAAGGCGGTTTGTCTCGTTTTCGATCTCCTCTCGGACCTTTTCAAAATCAGTGAAGATCTCATCGGGGAGGTGTTCGAACTGAGCCCAATCGCCGGTTTTGAAGACTAAAAAGGGGTAATTTTTATATAAAATCCTTCATACTTTGCTATATTGTCACTCACGTGGATTAGTATTCCTCTTAGCATCATCCAGAGGCACATGAATCAAATGCAGCAACAATGGCCTTCGCGTGACAATGCCCGTGCCTCGCGGTAAAAAGTCACGACCGACTATGCCCTCAATCACTGAACTCTTACCAGCCGACTGAAAATCATTCAATGAGCAGTGACGACAAAAACAAAATAGTCAAGGGACATGGAATACTAGTTTAGAGGAATAAAAGCACTTACTTGAGATCCGACAACAACGATTTGTGGAAGCTGAACCTCCGCCTCGCGATAGCCGATGGTGGCGAATACATCCTGAAGCTTGCTGATGACAGGAATCAACGATTCCATTCTCCAAGCCTATAAGTGTCGATGGAATGTGAGCACGTGAATGTGGTAAGACTTGAGTGAGAGCAATATAGCGAGATACAAAGGCAATGCCGCAGGCGAAATCGAAAAACAAAAAACACAAGCGACAGTCGATGCAAGCATGACCGAGTGGGGCCGCGAACGCCCCATAAAACGACGCCGGTCCTATATGGAAAACGACGGCACGCTGCACATGTCGCTTTTTCGGGGACGTCCAAGCTTGCATCGATGGACCTGAACCGAACGTTCGCGCAAAAGATGTACTCGACAATGAGCTTCTCGTGTTCCGGAAAGCCATGAAGTTGCTCTAACAAGTGCGTCAACCTGCCCAGCTAGTCCTTGCAGGTCGGAGCAACCTGCGTTAAATGAACGTTTGTGAGTTTTTATTTGACTCCGCCGCTAGCAAGACCCGCTCGTGCATGTGCGCCCATTGTGCCCCCGGCCAGCCTAGTTTCATTCATTACCAACTAACCAAATGAACGACTATTTCATCGTCGGCGTCGTTACGAAACACAGGTTGTTGCACGTGCAAAGATCGCGATAGGAAATGACGTAAGTATATATGCTTTTTAAAAAAGAACGAACGCAATTCCCTAAAAACGCTAAAATCGCGATTGTGACACACCACAACTAACAGTTTATTACCTTTTTTCGAACTGATGGTAGTCGTAAACATATTTGTTTTTCGTCCGTGCTGGCTAGACGCGATGCTTCCGACCCTATCAACCCCCATTGTAAGTACTTCAATGTTTTAGGTAGTTTCACCGACCAGAAACCATGATCGCGAAGGTCATTTCATCCAAGCTTGCTATTTCGTTGATGTTTGCCGTGGTGATCGTGGCAACAATGCCAGCATTCGCGATCTTTGGATTCTATAAGAGTGTTATTGTTATGACGCCTGTTGTCTGGACGCTCATCACGACGCTCATGTATTCATTAAAGGTTGGTTTTTATATGCAATTAAACTTTTTTACCTTTATGTTGGCTGTTTCCCTTTTTTCAGTCGACGAAAGCCAAATTAAAAAGAATTTTGAAGAAATACCCCTTTCAGTTTATCGTCTACACCTCAATTCTACTTGTGGCCATCCTCGTCTACGCGGACATTGCTTTCCCATGGGTCATGCGCAAGTTCGGTGAAATATTCTTATGGGTCGACATGGAAGACTGAATCAAACACCTCATATGGCTACATATACCTGTAAATCAATTTGTTACTTAAATTATCACCCAAATCAGCAATATAATGCGGACCTCCACTTACTCGCCTTATCACTTTTTGAGCCTTAAAAATATCAGTTTTACATTTTGCATACGAATAAATTTGTACCTATATTGATTGCTTTTGAAAGTTTTTACATGGTTATTTGCCATTTGATATCGATTTATTCACAGCTTATTCGTTTTAATGTACATCGTGTGCTTCAGAATCCTGGCGAGCGTATGACGTATGATCGAGTTGAATTGCCGCTCATTCTTGAGCGAGTTTAACGCTTCGTAAGTTCCAGCGATACAGTAAACCCCAGATAGTTCAGTTTTTCAGAAAATTCGTAATCTATTTATGGCTGTTTTTCTTCTCCTTCCTCATTGCTCTTAAGCTCGATGGGTACTTTCCCTTCAGCTACGTCTTCGTCTTCGCTCCGCTATGGATTCTTGATATCATAACCTTTGTTGGGTTCTTCGTGGGTCTAGTCAGCTTTCTTATCCAGCCTCCCGCCCGTACCGACTTCCCAGTGCGCAATGACTTCTACGCCATGTTCTTCTGCTTTTTGGAGCATATCATCCTTATCATGTTCCAAGTTCTGGTCTGCTACAAGCTGGAAATGGGTGATTCAGCTGAAGGCGTGGCCGTCTCCTGGCTCGTCGTCTTCATACCGCTTTTCGCGGAAAGTTTTCTTGCCATGATTGTGTCGGTATGGTCGATTCGGCATGATAAGACTTTTGAGGTATGATTTTGACGTTTGGAAGTTTTCGAAGACAAATTTATTTCAGTTTGAGCTTCTTTTCTCCATCAACATAATACAGTTCGTGTTTATTGCGTTCAAACTGGATGGCGCCCTCAATTGGAGCTGGACCATCGTCTTCGTCCCAACTTGGGTTATGTTCTCGTTATGCTTCATCGGCGCTTTCTATTCTCTTATTTTGGCGATCTTTTTGAGTCGATCTTCACAATTTATTAACACTAACCGTCGATCACACCTCGCCAGTGCTTTATCTCACCTCCTACTAACAATTCCATTACTTGTTTTCTTTGTTATGCTTTGCGGCAAACTCGACGCGACGGAATTCCCCGACATCTACGCGAATGATGTACCTTTCCTAGCCGTCTTTTTCCCACTAATCGTTTTCTTCTTATTCTCACTAACAATGTCTTTTGGCTCCAAGTCCGGTAACACATGGTGGTTCGGCATGCGGAAACCATTCTGCAATTTTGTCTTCGAGAACTTCCCATGCCTGCAACAGTACGCTAATATCAGCTACAAGTTCGGCAATGACGCAGTTGATTCACGTGTTCCACGACCTAACCACCGTCACATCCACATTGTGACGCTTGGAACTTCGTCGCCTTCACCGTCTGCTACTTCAGAAGAAGTCCGAATGCTGAGATTAGAAGAAAAAAGCAACAACATGTGGGGTTTACCTGGTCCCAGCTCGATTGAAATCCCAGATTAAACATAGGTTCGATAATTCGTGGTTTTGTGTGTGCTTTAACTTATTACTTATGTCAACACTTAATAGATAATAAATGTGATTTGTATATTTGTTGAATACATTTGGAGAAAGGCTATCCTTGTGAAAATGCTTTTGAGAGTTGAGTGGATGGGGTTTATGTTTTGAAGTTTAGTTGGATGAAATCCTATTACGACCTTCTCGAGACTACTGGAACGGCCACGCAAAACGAGTTGAAACAGGCTTATTTCGCTTGTTTGCGGGTTTCACATCCAGACAAAGGTGCTAGTGATTTGGATCACTTTAACTTGCTCCAGAAGGCTTACGAAGTTCTACGGTCAGTTGTTTAGCGTTCCCTTTTTTGAACGTTGGCTAATGTTTTTGTTTTAGCGATCCTTCTAAGCGGAAAGAATACGACGCGTGGCTCAAGGAGCAACTCATCCGTGCGGACGACGTTTTCGGGATTGTGGACGAGTTCGATTGGGATTCCACGTGTCAGACCGGCGATCACTTGCTTGAATCCCTCCCGTCTTGCCGTTGCTGTGGCGATTCGTACCTTATTGAGAGTGAAGACCTCGACTTGATCATCGATTTTGCGTACTTTGATTGTGCTAGCTGCTCGGTTAAGCTCAAGGTCAGTTTGCTTATATCCCACAACACACTTGATTCACTCACGTTGAGCATTTCAGATCCTCAAAGTCTAAACCATGCCCAACAAAGTGATTCTCCTCGGTGACACCGGCGTCGGCAAGTCAACTTTGGTCTCCACGTTGTGCAACCGTCCTCGAAACAAGTCTGAGAGCACGGTCGGATGTCAAATCGAGTTGTTCTACCATCAATACGCCGCTGGCACTACACGGGACTGCCCCGAAGTCGTCGAACTCTGGGACATTGGTGGGCGTAATGTTCACCGTCGAACTGCCCGCGAATTATTCATGGAAGATGCTGTTGGCTTGGTCCTGATGCACGATCTGAGTAATATGCGGAGCGAGGAGAATCTTGTACAGTGGGCGAATCTGTTGTACGAGAATGCCTACGATCATCGGAAGATGACAGATCCCAAGATGCCGGTACTCTATGCTTCCGATGTCGAGTATAGCCAGCCGATTCCTACATTGGTTGTTGGTCAGTTTCGCTATCTTTTACCATTTTATCATTACATGCAATAAGTTTCAGCCAGCCACTTCGACGAGTACCCCCAACGCGCTCGAGCTGAATCTCGCCTCCACAAACTACGCCTTCAACAAAACTTCTACACAGTCAGCCTTGATTGCCGAAAGCCGCTGCTCAATGGTTCCAGCGAAAACATGGTAATCAACAAGTTCTTTGATGCTGTTATTGATGCGGATCGGGCCAAGCAAGACGGGACAGGTGTTGGTGGATTTGCGTCTTATCGTCGCCGACGAATTAACTGATTTTGGGTTTTATGTTTCGTTATCTGCTTGTTTTGTAAGATTGATTCATAAATGTTAAATCATATTCGTCATTATCGAGCAACACGTCATTTTAACAAGTCTGTTAAAAACATGAAAATAGATTTTAAAGACAACCCCATTTGCGATGGCTCAAAAACGGCACGGGTAAAGAAAAACTGAAAACACCGACATTTTGACCCTGAAGATTGTTACCGATGTCACGGAAACAGAAACAACATTGTAGTGAAATGATTATATTTTATCGTGTCAACACTTTTGAAAGAGAAAATAAACATTATCAATGCCAAAATGCTGTAAACTTGATTTTATCACAATGCACACCGAGGCGCCCCATATCGTGTCCCATCACGAAAAAGCGATCGCCGCAAGCATTCGAATATCAGTTGCTTTTCTTTTCACTTTTCTACCTGTTTTTGGTCTTTTCTTATCAAAAATGGATGCTACTCGTCGTGCCGAACTCGGTAAGGACTTAGACAGCGATTCCGGTGCTTGATTAGCGTTTAACTGTTGGTTTTTAAAGCAGGAGAAAGCCAAGCTTTTGATCGAGCTTGAAGCTGTTGCGGCCAGTCAAGCAGGTAAATTTACTTGCTTCATTTCTGCATTATAATCTTACTCATTCCGTTGCTTTGTTTCAGTATGGGAGCAGGCAGTCCAGAAGGCCACGTTGGAGCAGGAACGGCGAAAGAAGGAAGAGCAGGAGCTCATTAAGCGGCGAGACATGTTGCGCCTGCTTGTGGATGCGGCTTCGGACCAGGCATCTCGCGCCAAAGAGGATCTCCTCAAGTTGCAAGCTGAAGGACCGCTGATGATTGCGGCAAAGATCGAGGAAACTGAACGCGTAGGTTTTGAAACCGTTAAAATGCTGATAGAGACAATAATATATATCATTTTCAGCTTCAAAGCCTCAGACAAGTCGTCCATGAAAACCATGTCGAACACGTTGCATCGTTCCAGGAAATGACCCAGAATTTCAATGATGCCCCGTGGGTGCAGGCTTTGAAGAAGAAGGAAGAACAACTGGCTCGTACGAAGCAACAAGTGAAGGAGAAAGAGGCGGAAGCGGCCGAGCTGGCGTTGGAGTTGGCTAGCCTCCGAGATTTGGGTGTGTTTAGTGCTTTCTTGTTACTTTAAGAACCAATTTTGAAGTACAATCTTGCAGTCGTTGACGAAATCGAGAATCCTACGTGCAAATTCGTCGCTGAAGTCGCAGCTTTGGAGATCTGGCGTGCACAGAAGGACAAAGAGCGACAGATGGCCGATGAGGCTCAGCATCTCGAGGACTCGCTTGGACAACAAGGCCCAACTGATTCGCAACGTCTCAATCCTGAGATAGGTATCGTCGATGGGAGCTACGATGATTACCTCAACAATACTGTGTGTAGCGGTGTCGATATGGAAGTTGACAGTGATGAGTCTCCACCAGACAGCGATGAATCACTGGAAGGAAACGGATCCCAGGAAGCATTGACTAATACCTACAGTGTTGAGGAATCGGCCCCTGATGCCCAATCCGTCCACTCCAACAACTTGGCCGAAACCACCAATGCCGCAGTCCTTCGTTCCAACTCGCCTGTTTCGAGCCCGAGCATGGATGTCACTCAAGACCACAGTGTTCGAGATACCTCTCCGCGTCCAAATCTTCTGTCACCCTCCGACACGTCGGACATGCTTGAACAGGAGGACGAAGAAGATGATAATGATTCGCAGCAGCTCACGCCTGACGAAGAATCTGGCTACAGGAGGCACGCAAAACGGCGCAACACGACCCAAAATCCCTCCCAATTTGAGAGCTTCCTTCAAAATGCCATCATTGCTGATGTGAGTTATCATTTTTATCACTTATTCTCCTAAACTGTCTTATTTAGAAAAGCCGTGATGTCAAACCCGGTGACCCGGATGCTCCACCACGCATGTTCACAAGTATCGGGACCTGTTTCATCGAAAATTGGCCAACGGTAAGTGAAAGTCTTATGCCTGATACCGTTTCACGTTGAACTTTCAGGCAATCTCGAGTGCGCATTGGAGGAACTTTGGAGAAGCCAATATTCCCCTTGCCAACGCACAGTATGAAAGTCAACTACGACGTTGCGATGCTACCTATCCACAAACAGAGCGGATTTCTTCCGCCGTCATCTCAGATTTAGCACTGTTCAGCAAGCGTGAATGCATGCCAAATACTGCCCAGCTTTTCATTGATTATCCTTATCACTGGAGGTAATTTGAATGCGATCTCTTTTACATATTCTGATTTCAATTTCAGTACTCTGAATACGACCTTTGAAACTTTTCCTACTACAAACCGTATTCTGAAGACATTTGTCATCTGCGTCGGACTCGAATTCTGTGCCCGGATGGAAGATTTTGTAGCTGCTGAAAACGTAAGCTGTTTTGCAACCGTTTTTATCAAACATACATAAAGCATTTGTTTTTCAGGAATTGGTTAACTTCTACGACAACTTCTTCAACATGTATCAAGCAACTTTTGGGACGTCGTATTATGTCTTCATGCGCAAGAGTTCTGGACGTGGAACCTCTGAAGTCGCTTCCGTTCCGCCATCGATCATTATGCTCACCGTTCCTTTGATTGTGAATGGTGCCAAGTATCCAACGGAAAGCGTTAAGCAGCTTAACAACCGTATCCGAAAGCTCGTCGCTGATTGGAAGCCGCAAATACCGATGATTGAATTGTACGACTGGGAGGATGCCACGAGCGACTTGATGGACTTTACCGAAGATAACTTCCGTGAACGTTTTCGGCGTCTTTTTCTCGCTCTCCATGAATACCACGTTTTTAACTTTTGAATTTGGTTTTTGTTGTTTGTTGATTTTCTGCTTTTTTTGTTTGTTGCAATAATAAGTAAAGTTTTCTTGAATGCAAACTGTGTTTGTGGCTTTTTAACAGTACAAACAACAATAAAACGTCTTCTTGCAAAAATATGAAAAACCAATTAGCATTAATCTTTGTAGCTTTGAAACATAAACAAAACTATAGACAAGACTATGCTACAAGTTCCTTCAAAATGTTTTTTGTTCCGGTAACCCCCCGCCGCACTTTGACCCGTATTTTACTGAAAATAATTAGCGTCGCTACCCTACTTTCAATGTAGCTGACCTCACAATAGATCACGTTGCCTATATCATTGTTCCGTTTTGAGCCTTATCGGGGTTACTACGTTGGCTTTGTGCAAAGTCCGCAATAGTCGTCCTTGCTTTTTGTACTGTTTATGGTCATGTCAACACGCGGTTTGAGCATGGAAAGATAATGCAACATTAGCGCATCGAGTCGGGCGAGTCCAATTAATGGCATCATCAATCTAACTATTATGTCAAAAAAGGTGGGGCATGCTTATCAAATGGAATGTGGTTGTCTATTTGACGGGCGTACAGTTCGTCCTGTGCTGACATCCGTTTTTGAAATTACTTAAAAGCTACTGGTGCTAAGTTCTAAGCATCATTCAGCTTGCTATTCACCTCCGAAAAACATCAATAATGTTCCGCACTGTCGCTGCTGTCCTCGCTTTCATCGCCGTCTGCCAGGGATGTGATAAATTCCCTAATGGTACCGAAACTGCTCTTCATTGGTTCCAATCCTGCACTGGCAACACTGTCGCCTACGATTTGCAGGCATTCGATGGTGCCGGCAACCCAGAATATCCGGTTCATCTCTCCCAGCCTCTGTACGTTAAGCTGAATCTGACCAACAATGCTGCTGCCCCCTACACGACCTTGTCCCTTTCCATGAAGCTGTCGACCTGGGGTGGCTGGACTGGCTGCAACTGGCATGAGCTCCCCACCTTCGGCCTTCTCGACAACATGAACGGCTGCGAAAATGGTATTCCCTGCCCGATCCCCACTGGCAACAACCTTCTGAATGTCGTCGTTGACTTCACCAAGTACGATCAAATCATCTCCTTGTTGACCAACGATGCCCCCTACCAGCTTGAACAGATCATCACAGATACTGTCACTGGTGACAAGACGTGTGTGACCGTCCAGACCCGTGCTTTGATTAAGTAAAGTATTGTTTTTTCCACAAAGTTCTACATCCCATATATTCTGTGTTTGACTTTTGAAAACCGCAAAAATAAATAATATTTTATAATAAGCTCTCTCTCTCTCTCTTTACACAAATGATAAAACAACAACATCACAATTTTTGGCTCAAGTGAAATCAAAAAACAAAACACAACAAATACCCTTTGGTTTACAAAGCTGACTTCTGATGGCCCTCGTTGTTGTTGTCAGCGAAAAAGGGGTGCTTCAGATATTTCTGGTTATCCTCTGGGCTTAAAACGGTACCAGCATCACCCTTGTCCTGTGCGATCTTGGCTTTTAGTTCATCTGAAATTGGAATTTCGATGTTTTTGAATCCAAACAGGTAAATCAAACTAACCGATACTGTTAAATTTCACCATATCGCGAATAAAATCCGTGGCCACCGCAGTTACATGGCTTCCGTAGAAGTCTTTATCGAAGTCGTGTAAAATGTGGACTTCCTGAAAATAGCAACCAATGTTATCAATCAACATGTATCAATAAATGGTCAACTTACGCATGTCTTTTTATTATCCTTGCCATAGGTGGTGTTGTAGCCTAAAGACATGATCATCGGGTACAGAGGGCCTTTATCCACCCTAGCCCATCCGGCAAAGACGCCTTGATCGACGAAGGGTGATCCAAAATAGCCCAAAGCAGATTCATCAAGGTTCGCTGAAAATTGCGTAGGTTAGTTTTTACCAGGTGATTGATAAGAGACAACGTGGTCTGATAAGGGTGCAGGGAGAACTTACCAGTGGGACAGTTGAGGTCCTTGCCACCGCGACCGAAGCCCTTTTCCACCTTTCCCTTGAAAAAGCGGGGGAGACAACCTTCAGGCAACACGTTCGACATGGCTTAACTTAAAAAGTAACTTCCATTAGCCACAGATTTAATAATAGCGTTTAAAAGAGAGAGCGAAAAGCTGTGGCACAGACCAGATTCACCAATAAATCTATTTACAGACAGAAGGTGCTTATCCCTCCCCATCACGCCCAATTTCAATAATTTTATTAATCAAGTATACAAAATAACAATAACGTCAAAGACTAAAAGTCACGACAAAAAAGTACAGAAAATCATTGCAACTGAATCCGTGCGCCCCAATGGCAGCAAAAAAAGCATACAAACTCTTCAATTATGCAAAGGTGAGACAAACTAGAAACCCGAAACGTGTTCAATATAAAATCTGGTGTCAAAAGGCACTATGTGAGTTGGAAAGAAAATACAAAAAACGAATCACCGCTGATTTTTGAAGTGAAAATCAGTACAAAAAGTGCATATGACCTGATCAGTCATAGCATAGTCAACGTCCGGCTCGCCAATGTTTAGAACCTTCGGTAAGCATTTGAACGGAAGGGAGCAAAAGATGCTGCATCAATGAGATCGGCGTAGTCAGGCGCGTTTATATCACTTTGTCCAATCGGTAAGCGAAGAATTTCTTTACCCTTTGCAGTTATGGGCGCGGTCTGAAAAACCAATTATTGAAAGAATGAAACAAAGAAGTAGTAATTTAAGACAAGCTTACCTCGTGATAGAGAACCAAGTCATACAGTGTCTTATGAACGAATTGATTCGTGCCAAGGAATTGATACCCGTCTGGTATAGTTTCCACGAGGAAATGCTTGATAACATGCTCGGAATTCACGTATGAGATTGTGTATCCCCAGATTTTCTCGGAAACACGGACGATGAAGCTGCCTGGAGGCTTTTCAGCGAGTATGCTTTCGGTGGTGTCGCGGGAGATGATGCCTGTAAGACATTTGCGGTTATTTGGAATCAAAAAGGTAGCCAATTAGACTCACCATGGAACCATCGAGCGGGTGTATTCGTCTTTGGATCGAAGCCGGTGCCCTTCGGCATCTCCACTTCGACGTACCACTTGACGATCGCCTGACGTGAACCTGGCTTCGGAGGACGGATCCGTTTTATGGCTTCCTTCAGAGATGAAGCACTGGTATCATTCAAAGCCGGAAGCAGTGAATCGGAAGTACGCATTGATCGCGCGTACTGATCTCGAGCACGTTGAGCGATAACACGGATCTTGGTTTCGGCCTCGCGGGCACGGCGTTCTAAAAATGCGGAACGGTCTAGCAAGAAAACAAGGAAATGTAGACAAAACAAAACCAAAAACAGCCAAACTAAAAAATAACTACCTTGCTCGGCGAAATCACGACGACGACGCTCTTCTTCGGCATCGGCCTCCTTTTGTAGTCGATCATGCTGCTCCATCATCTTATCGAAGATCTCACTCTGACGCTTCTCAATTTCGGCTGGTGATACACTCAATGCACGGGCATTAGTCCTGAATTTGACATCTTCCGGGGTTACTGGCTTGTTGGCGATGACCTCTTGCATTGGAGGACGCTCTTGCATGGGAGGACGTAGCGGACCATTGGTTGATACGGGAAGGGGTACAGTTGAAATGGGCTTCTGGACATTCTGGGATGCAGTACTCGTAATGGGAACATTCTGAGAAACAGGAACGGAAATAGGCTCACGACCCGGAGTGTATGAGCGGATAGTCTGGATGTAGTCGCCATTGGGAAGGGGTTCGGGCTTCTTCTGGAGATGGGCAGGTCGAGAAGGCACTGGAGGAGGTACAGGCTTCTTGGGCGGAGTTGGAGCGGTGGAAGTGCCATTGACGGGTTGGACGATGGGTAGTCTTGTCGCTGCTGGGGGGCTTTTGGCTTGTACATCTTCATATGACGGGAAATATGAAATCTGTTGAGGTGTGGAGACAATGGGCTTCTGAGCATCTGGGATGTTGGCTTGAGCATGCATGGCGTCGTCGTAGAGGGATAGGTTTGAGGCCTAAAGGTATACATTTAGAATGTAAACGGAATGAAAGGATAAAAATGCTTACCTGAGTCCCATTAGTCAACGGTCGTAGACTGTTACCATCAGATAAGCTCATCTTGGAAAGCTCATTCTTCAAATTATTTTCATCCAAATCGCCAGCGGCTATATTATCATCCGCACGCATGTCGACCAAAGCCTCATATTCCGCGATCTCTCGAGCCTTGCGCTTGGCTTCAGTCTCGATGATCTCCTCGATGGATGGATCGTCCTTATGCTCGCCCATCACCCAGACCCATATCTCGCCATCGCGGCCCTTCAACCACTGAATTCCGCGCTTATTGCTCGGCTTTCCAGGGTTCTCCCGCTCGCGTCTGCTCATCTCTTCTTCATATATCCGCCACCGGCGCATCTGCTCTTCTCGCATTTTGATAAAGAGCGTTTGCTTTTGATCCTCGTCGAGCTGTTCGAGCAGCTCGGGCTCGACATACATCTGAAAGATAAAGCTTATAATTAGATGATATGAATTCACAAAATTGTAATAACATACCTTGTCGAGGATGTCTTGTAAAAGACTCATGGTGCAATCCGTGTCCTTCCGTGTCTTCTAACTAACCATAATCTTACGACGGCGACCCTGGGAACACTGAAAAAGCCACGGGAAATGATGGAATGTATTTGGGGAACAAAAACACCGATTTATTGGTAGGAAGGGACGCGTTCATTCGGGAGGAACAATGGCAGCGGAACACGTAACGAGAAGAAGCAGAAAAACACAAGCAAGTTGGAAAAAACTTGCACGCTTGGTGCACTATTTTTTTCGCGGTGAGTACATCTAACCCAGTGGACACGGAAAGACGTTGTCTGTCGATCGTCTGCATGGGAAAAGCAAGTAGTGAGTGGACGATGTGCATGTGGAGCTTGGGAAAAAACGACAAAGTATCACAAAGGCCGGAGGCGAGGAGTACATTGACACTGATCGGAGGGCTTTAGACAGACCCAATTCAATGAATTCGGTCGATTTTCGCGGTTTGGACAAATCGCAAATGTGAATAATGATGAAGGAACGAGTGGCCAAAGGTTGTCGCGATCACAGGACGACAAATCGCCAACGAAAAACGGACATGGTGAGTGACACAGAAGAGGAAAAATGTTCGAAAGTGGGGACGATAATGGAGAAGAACACTGTCAGCCCATGAATGATTGACGATGCTGTAACCAAAGCGCCTCCTGAGTAATGTCTGCTCACCAGCCTGATCGCGCATATGCTTTTTGTCAAGTTCGATCGCACGATCTTTATCCAAAAAAAGTATCCCCCCTACGGCTAGAAGCAAACATCGAGAAAGGGATGCGCAGAAATTTTGAATCGTCGCGACAAGCATGCGCGCGTATACGAACATTAAGTAACACGTAAGGAGTCGCCGATAGATAGATACGAGACGTGTTAGTTGTTGGCGGATGGATTTTGTTCGCGTCATAATGTTTTTGCAAAGAAACAGCAGTGTTGCGGTGGTGGTTGACGAGGTCCTTTCGCGCTGGTCCGTCGTCGTCGTTGTCGTTCGTTGCCCGTGGCTAAGGAGACGACGTGTTTGCGAGCCCGAGCCTATACGCTTTCACCCCCTACCGATTCGGACGACGCCGCTGGCTCCCTGCATCCAGCCAGCCAGCCAGCCGGCCAGCAGCGCGATCGCGACGTCCGACCGAGGCAGTTCGCGACGCACCTTTGCATCAGTGTCCAGAGGCGAAGTTAATTAGTTGCTTCGAGTCGGGCGTACTTTGCCGCTGGCGTTTTGCCCCGTAGTCAGGATAGTGTGTTGTCATCCAGTTTGGTGGACAGGGTCGCTCGAGCGAGAGTGGGATCAAGATCCGAACAATTGTCACCCCCATTTAAAAGCTGGGCCGGACACTTCATCCATCCAAATCCAAACATTTGGCCTTCGAACAAAAATGGAACTTGCCTTATGGGACTATGCGCGGATTTTCGCGATCTTCACTCCAACTCCTACAAATCCGTACAAGTGGCCCTGCGCATGAAAACGATAAACGTCGGGATTCCGAGGGCTATAGTGTCGCGCAAAAAGCAAGACAGTCAAATTCTTTCCCTAGTTTTGTCCGAGTTTTGCTTATCCTCTCTGCTGATAATGCAACGCGGCGGCGACAGCTAAAATGCTCTCTCCAGCATGCATACATTTTGCGATCAAACACAAGAAGCACATTAGTTGGCGCGTGTGCTTGCGCTTCTACTTTGATACTGGTTTCCAGAGGCGTTAACGAAGTCTAGGGTAGCCTCAATCATCGCGATATTTATTATTCCTTCAAACATTTCAACTTCTGTGCAAATTTATCTTTGGTATAAATGACTTTTTTGCGTAATGCGTAACAACGGAACCAAATTACCCTTAAAATCGCAATTGCACTTTTTGATACATCATCAAGGTCCGGTTCTCATAGTTGTTTCTCCGAAATTCTTGAAATATTGTCGTAAATTTCTGAACGATGTCCCGACGTAGCTGGCGAAGTCGGGACGGGCGAGGTCGTCGAAGTGTAATCGACGTAGTCGTAGTAGAAGATGCTCAGCAGTATAAACACTACCATTACGACAATCATGGCGGCAGCGTAGGCGAACAATGACGTAGCCTATGGGAAAAAGATGAATGAATGAAAGTGCAGGCTGTTTTTGGTAGTTATTAAGCTAAACTTACAACATTCGAAGTAAAATCTGCCTCAGTTATCACAATAATGATCAAATCTCCAACAGCAACAGTTAGCAGCCAAATTGCTTGAACGACAGATTTCATTGACGGTGCCGCTTGAGAGTAGCAGAATTCCAAACCCGTGATTGTAAATAGAATCTCACTCGCAGTAAGAATCACGTATTGCGGAATTTGTAGCATAATGCTGCAATGATTTGGTGGCACAATTGTCCAGATATTGAACACATTTTGTTGTGAATTCCTGCCATTTTGAGCCGCTGTCAATGCATAAACACCACCGACGTCTTTCACTTCAAAGTCAATATCCGGGATCGGATAGACTTCAATCTCCTCTTTAGCAGGGGTACGGTCACTATCAGCATGGAGATAATTGACGTAATATGCCCTATACCTGCCCTCATTTACTTCCGTGAACTCAAAAGCAGTGCCATTAGCCTCGACGAAATTAGCACCATTGAATTGCTGATACCTCTGACGATTAAAGTCCGATTCGGGCGTTTTCCATGCATAATAGTGATAGTTGCTTCAATGAAATTAATTAATTACATTAAAAAACGACAAGGAAACTGGAACCAGTCTGAAAGACACACCTTTTATCACGAGGGTCGCAGGGGTGGTCGATAGCCTGGGGATTGTAGCCGCAAATTGCAATTCGTCCAAAGTAAGTGTTAACATCGTCGTTTCCGGTTGAACAACCCCAACTTCTGACAGTTGCATTCTGAATTTGAGAACACGGCGTCAACAATGTTAATCGAAGTTTTGATTCCCCTCGACCACTTGTCGGTTTTTTGGTATCAGTTTCACTATAGAATGCGCCTTCAGGTGTGGCAGCGATGTAGTAAACATTGTTTTCTGCAATAAAAGGTAATCGAATATAAATCAAATAGAAAAAGTAAAAACATACCTGACAGTCTTACAGTCAAACTGTGATTCGAGTTTTGAACTCCGAGGCACTCTCCGAGAAAGGTCATTTTAACACTGTAATCGCCCAAAGGTATAGCCAATAATTCTCTTCTGTTGGTAATTTTGTCATCAACAAGGGCCTGAAGACATTTTGATAGACAAAAGATAATTGTCACAAAAAACTTACTGAATTTGGCCCTAAAGTACGACTGTTTTCGCCAATAGTAAAAATGACATTGCAATTCGTGGAATAGGCATTGATAAAAGACACATAAGCATGACCTTTTGGAGGTTCATTGGGCAGTGTTTGCTAAAACTTTCTAGATTACAAAAATATTCAGAATAAAAGTCAGTCATACGTTAACACCAAGTTGAACAAAACCGGCAACAATAAAGGCAACGGCGGCCATCATCCCTCCAACAGCCATCTTCCTCAAATCCGTCAACTTCACAATTTTTCGACACACAGGATAGATGATGAATTGGAAAAGTGGAATAAAAACCATAATTAGAATTGCGTTAACTGAGTTCATTTGGTCCGGCAGTAGTTTGAAGCCTTTTGTAATTCGAACATCCATCGATACTGCTTGGATCATCCAGACCGAAGACTGTTGGTCGTACAGGGCCCAGAAGAATGGCACTGGTGCCATCATGATTATTACTCGGATGAGGCTGCGGATGTCGGAAATGAACTTGGTCTGAAAGTTAAAATTAGACTGTTTTTAAGCAAGTTTCGTCATACCTCTGCGCAGGCAGTCACATCTTTCGACGATTCTTGAAGTTCAACACACTTCGTATCCATTTTACAGTCATGTGTATCCAAGTAATGCTCCAACCAGTGGTTCCGCGATTCCGTTCGTCGATTCCATTTGTTCTTCAAAGCAGTTTTAACCACAGATACAACTCGGAAGATTACATTTTCCTGAGGCGGTTTCTTGACGTACGCGAAACCACCGGCCACGAACAATACTAAAACAAAATTTTGATCAAAACACAATCTCAAATTGGGCAGAACCTGTTGCTACAATCATCAAAACTGCCGGCACTCCGAAGGCCAGCGGATAACAGTTGTCCTGTCCGAGACATGGATACACTGCAAGTTTTTTGACAGATTACAGATTGCCTGGAAGTCATTACAATCTAGATGATTCTATTATGCTTCCCCTTTGTGCATTTGCTCTCACTCTCTTCCGATAGTACATCGAGAGCCGTCACATAGGCTATATCATCGTCGGCGAGAAGACCACACACTGTCGTTAAGGTCAATCTCTGTCCTTTTCAATCGCTTTTGTCATTGCGCGTTTTAAAAAACAATTCAAAGCGTCACTTATAGCCACTAAGGAACAGCGAATTTTTATCTTCTCTAGTTTCGTGCTACTGAAACTGTCACAGATGTGTGCATAAAGACAATGCGAAACCCCTGACCAATCAAAGGTCAAAGCAAAAAGATTCATAAAAACTGGCTCTATTTCTTTCGTTTGATCCGCCCTAAGGGGCAAGATTTGTGGATTGTATAAAAGGGATAATTGTTAGCTCATTAGTATCCGATTACACTCACTCGAGCTACTACCATCTATTTAAGTTTCTTAACTGAAACATGAAGTGCACAAAGGTGGTTAGTTTGGCTGCATTTGCCATTGTAATTCAATCATGCTATGTGAGTTTTACCTTTAGGCTTGAATTATGTTTATAGTTTGGTTTCAGGGATCCCCACTTGGATTAGCGCGACTTTTTGAAACCAGATATGCGCCTGAAATTGCTAATTCAACGGAAACAACTGCAACTCCTATTGAAATTTCTACTGAAGATGTTACAGAAGTTTCAGTGAGTAACTCGACTGAGATTATTGCGACTACTGTATCAGTGAATGAAACTGATGGACACAATGCGACACAGATCAGAAGGAAGCGTAACTGCGAGGATGGTGATTGCGATGGTCCGAGATATGGACCTCGGTGTGCTGATGGTGGCCCTCCTCCGTGTTATAACACGAACTACAACATCCGAATTCGCACTTCTTACGGTGGTTGTGGATGCAATCGACGAGGCTGTGGATGTCCTCCACCTCCGACTCCTAACGACTTCCCTCCTCCTTGCGGTTATCCTGCTCCGGCTCCTGCACCTGTACCCACACCTCCTCCTTGCCCACCACCAGCCCCGGCTTGCGGCTGCCAACCTCAAGCTCCTCCATCTTACGGTTGCCCCCCTCCTGCTCCCGCACCATGTGGATGCCCTCCTCCGCCACCACCACCACCTCCCTGCCCCTGTGCCGGACCCCGATGCCCATGCTCACCTCCTCCCCCTCCCCCACCGCCTCGATGCTGTTCTCCCTGCTGTGGAGGACGTGGTTGCGGACGCCCATTCCCTCCTCCGACCCCAATCAACATCCATCTTCATAATCATTATCCTGCCTGCAATCCTCGTTGTGGCTGTGCTCCTCGTTGCTCCCCACGATGTGGCTGTGCACCAGCATG
>KB455460.1:834745-850769 GCA_000341325.1 Panagrellus redivivus | reverse complement strand
CCTCCAGCTTGCCCACCCTCCCCTTGTGGTCCCCCTGCGCCCCAACCGGCCCCATATGGTCCCTACCCTGATTATGATTATGGAGGAGGACGTGGTGGTCCCATCAATGACTATGACTACAACAACTACCGTAACCGTCGATCTCTTGCCGCCCTCGAGCGTCGTCTCAGCTTCATGACGAAGCCGATCGTCGTTCAGTAGTGCCCCGTCGCAAACAATCCAGACCAATAGAACTTACAACTAGTAGCTTATCCTATCCCAGTTTTAATCTCCATTGCAAACGCCAGTTCAATCATTCCAATTTGCTAATTGCAAGTACATTGCACAATTAGAAAGATACTACAGAGACTATAAATAAATATATTAAACTTTAAACCAACCTCGAAACAGTGGTGTAATCCAAGTTGATACGGTAGAACCCGCATTAATCATAAAATAAAACATTGAAAAGAACATTGATATCATTTTCACATGGTTTGGCTTAAATTGATCCCCTCCAAAAGCTGCAACACATGGTTTGATTCCACCGGTACCGAAACCGATTACAAATAAACCGATTATGTCCAACCATCTAAATTACATTTTCATTGACTTGCCTACAAAAAGCTAATGTAATTTTTGCACTTACGGGTGTATGCCTGACTCCAAATGAAAGCTCGATGCAACAGCTAATGTAATCTGGCCTATTGCATAGACCACAGAGAGGGACAAAATTGTCCTAAACAAGGTCGCGTTGAATTGACTTTTCACACAATCAACATGTCAAAAAATGCACCTAAACTTTCCGATATATCCATCGGCTAAAATTGATCCAAAAAGTGGCGATGTATAGGCAAACACGGTGAATGCGTGGAAAAGGATGATTGACGATTTTTTACTGAACTTGAGAACATTGATGAAATACAGCATGAGAACAGCTGTAATTAGTTGTCTTTTATCATTTATACTGTGTTTTTCTAAATCGTGCATAACCTATTTGTTTACCTCGCATGCCGTAGTACGAAAACCGCTCACAGAACTCATTACCAATGATACAAAATGTGGACTTTGGCCACTTTTTCAAAATACCAAGAGCCGTCTGTAAATGCGGAGAGCTATTTGGAATGTTTCATTTTGTTAGTAGGCAGACTTACAGTCGGTTCCGGATCTTCTTCTGGCGGGGCTGCGGCTTCTACATTTCGATGTCTCAGACCTAAACGGAAAATTCCTTACTTTTCTATTTACATTTACACTTTTTTGGTCTTTACCGTTTTCCTTGCTCTCCAGATCGTCATCACCCATGTTGTTAGCCTATAAACGAACGAAATACAAGTTTATTGTTATGACACTGCGCGACCACACGGAATTTTAGCGACAACAAGAGCGTTTTTTGGTGTTGTACAAACATTTTTTGCGCATGGAACATTTCTTTGAAAGTGTAGTCAAAACAGACAGCATTTTTTTGACTACAAAGAGAGAATTAGCGAAAGTGAAACAAAGCTTATAAAACAGCATGTAGCAAGTGGCTTTAACCAGAATGTAAACGCAAAACGCAGCTTACTCACATCAGCTTATTTGAACATCAATTTAAAAAGCTTTGTTTCTACTTTTGGGACCAACAATTAATGCGTTTTCTAAACATATCATTCATTGCGCTTCAGACAGCCGTAAAAGTTTCAACCAACGCGACCGCCTTGTCATACCTTTTTGATTATCATGAATCGCTTATTTTTTGTCGTGCATAGACAATGTGACTCTTTTTGACTCACCAGGCTCAAAGTCTACACGTTAAACATGAAATTTGAGTTGTTCGACAGGTTGTAAGTGGCAAAATAAAAACACATGTAATACAATGAAAACTACAAAATCAAAATACGTTAAGGTCTACGATATAAACTAGAAAATACGTTCTGAATTCGGTGGAAAAGCGGAATACAATCCCAGACACTGTTTTGAAAAGTATCATTTAAATAAATGACAGACAGGAAAATGCGTAGATGCCATAAATCGCAACCGTTTTCTTTGTCTTTTGTCGGCTGATCTCACGTCTTTTGTCTGCCTTGAAGGCTTGCGATTCTTCCGGCAGTCGTTTTTCAAGGCATATTGGCCCAACATAAACACAAAGTTGGAAATTCGGACTTTCAAGGCTGCTTAGTATATGTTTAGTTAACTTTTTCTTTTATGGTTGACTGAAAAGCCAGACATTCTTTCCAGATGTTCGACGGGGGATGCTAACGTTGATCAAGTTGAATTTGATTGTTTTTTAAATCGGCCAAAGTTTAATAATTTCGAAGTCTTTCAAAATCAAAAAGTTTACCTCCATCGGATTCGGTGTCATAATTGATGACTAATTATTTACCTTTTCTTGTGAGACTTTAACGCTTATGATTAGTCGTCGTCTAATATGCATCCTGTTCCGGTTGTTAGGCCAACTTGTTCAATTTGGCCGTCACTTAAATTCACGCCTCAAAAACTGCCGTTTTGCCCGGTTGCCCATAGTTAGTGTTCTCTGTACAATGCCCTTTGCCTAATCCAACCTTTTAAAGCCATTTATTTTCGTCACTTGAAATTTGTTCCAGACAAATCCTAATTCGTCTCACTATACTCAGACAGTCCCGAAACAAAGTCTCGTATCTCGTCGCCCTTTCCCTCAAGGCCCTTATTTTGCATTACAAACGACTTCCTCCCCATATTCATCATTAACCCCGATTTTCTCGGCGTGCGGTTTAGCCTAATTTCACACAATTTTGTTCCCGTCAGCTGAGGATGCGGCAATGCCAGCGGCAAAAAAGTCTCGCTGAAAAATTGTCTCTAGTCGGTTTGTGGGACGAACATTGACTAGCCTGAGGGCCGTGTCAGCAGCTGGCAGGGTCCAATTCAGTCATCTTTTCAGCTGGTCACCCCATGTTTCTTTCTTTTCGAGCTCCTCTTCCAGTGACAACCCTTTTGAGATAGTTTGTGGCGTGGTGGCAATTTAAAATAATATCGATTTCTCGAGGGAGTAAAGTGCCACGAACAAGCAGTAGCTCTGCGAGTTAAAAACATAGCGTGGCGGAGAAGCTTTCACTGACTGCCATAGGCGCTTTGAACGGCTTCCCCCCTCACTTTTGGTTTGCGACCGAACGGAACTCGTTGTGTGGTGTCAAATTCGGCACACATTCGGACTCTTCCGGTTTTTGTTGGACCTTGATGGTCTGCATCCTAAAAGCATAAATCTCATTTAGTTTGAATGCTTCCTGCACTTTGAGTTCACTAGAATCCATTTATTTGCCCGGTTTTTAATGTGTTATGTCACTACATAAATTCCACACGTTAACAATGAAACAACAAAAGCTTACTACTCATTCTTTATTCCTCTATTTTGAAATTAATCCGGATAACCCTTCTTACATCCGCCTTCATGTGAAAAGACTTATAGCACCACATATTTGTAACATTCACAGAAAAGGATCTTGCTTGCCGGTTGTGTGGCTGCGTTTAACAGAGTCACACGTAACACAGTAGCGGCATGGCTGTGCCGTTCAGGCATCATTTCTTATTCACTGCTCACAGCCATATGTTTGACATATATCATTCCCTTTCGCTCAGCTAACATACTAGGTTTACAACGCCTCGTTTCTTTTCTCCGATTACTGATATATGTGTTACCAGTTCCGCATTTTCTATTATGCTTTCGCTCCACATCATTGATTAACATGCCATTATCAATACCCCGCTCTAAATAATTGGTTTCAAAGAAAAGATACAATAGACAATTACTTCCGTCCGGTTTAATTTGTGCTGCTTCATGTTTTCCTACAATTATTTAAAATGCAGAATACCATTCTTTCCGCCTCGGCACCTACACTATTATAATGGAGGGGTTTCATCAGCTGTGTAAACCAAACTTTATCGCTTGCTAGTCATTGGTCATACAGTATCCACATAACCAAAACTGAAAGTGTACCCTAATGAAATCACAGCATGTAAAAGCCAATTGCTTTTTGTTGCTTAGCCATAAAAAGTAACTGACTAACAGCTACATGTTTCGCATAATTTGCTGGCTGAAACAAAATTCCATTTTACATATTTTGCCCATATTCTCAAAACAGGGTTAACATTTTATTCTTCCATGTTTTTCATAATGCGAGGGTCGGAAAAGCAAATGAAGCGAGTTTTTTGCATTTGTTGAAGAGGAGAAGCATTTTGCATGACTGCTTTCACCCCATTTTGGTATGAAGCAAATTGGGCACTTAGTCCAGCCCTGTCCGACTTAAATATGTAACAACTCATGTCAGGAATGACATGCTTACTTATACACCTTTTTTGATATGGAAAACATCGACTATTTTTTGTTCAAAGAATAACCAATTGCGTAAATGCATTAACTCGGGAAATATACATCATTTTCATTATTAATTTGTGCTTCTGAACAGTGTGAGTTTTTCTGTTTGCTTTCTTTTTTGTGTGGTTTTTCGTGGTATCGTATGCGGTTTTACGTAGTCGGGTTGAAAAGAAAATGAAATAAGGTCCCAGTGGGATGTCGACCCCATGGGATACAATGGTGTTCGGGTGAGACAAATGGCAGCTAAATAAAGGGCGGTTGTACTTGTTTTTACGGTTACTTAAAACCCTCGGCATCGTCGTGACACATGCTTCTTTTTTTTATTTAACAAGTGCCGTGTCCTTTCATGTTCGCTTTGTCAGGTTGCTTGCTTTCTGTGCGAAGTCTGCTTCCGCCTTTATGTTAATGTGCCATGTTCGACCATGGTCGTCATAAAAGAATTTTGCTACTCGACACGAGTGCCGGTCGTTGTGGTGTTGTAAAAAGAATCTTATTAGATTTGTGAGCTTCTTATAACACTATATTTATCGGTTGTATCTCTTTAACTAACGGTCCACGTCATTATGTGGTTTATCATCGTACTCGTAAATACGCTTTACAACATGGAGTTGACTGAAACGTGTCAGTTTTACGGTGGTTTACTCATATGTCAAGTTTGAGGCTAGCAATTCGAAATTCTTGTAGCTGTCAGTCACGGCACGGCTTCAAATTCGACGTTTAATTTAGAGAGAGGTTCACGCTACTGGCGTTGTTTAGAATTCACTTGTCTTTCGCAAAAAGAAATATATCTTTGCAAGGGGATATTTTATGTTTTTTGTCCAAATGCAGCAGTAAATTAAATGCATTCTGGAAGCTGAACTCCCACACGTCTTGCCTTTCGCTTAATCTGACAGGCATTCGTTGCTGGTGTTTGTCCGCTCTGAATGTCGGAACCCTCTACTTCATTATTGTCGACGATTTCGGTCCGACTGTCTCCATGTTCTGAATACGGCAGCCCGAACTAAACTGAATGCTCTCTGAACGAGTAGCGTATGCCAAAACTTTTTGCCTTAACGACAAATTAATCATGAATGTCGCACAATGGCGGAAAAGCGGCATTGGCTAGTGCTGTCGCACGTTCTTTTAAGATTCCTCGGAAATCGTGCCAGTAGGAGCTAATCCGATTGAAGCCGCAGCCTTTTCGCGTGGCTTAAGCTCGTCGCTCTGCATAATGAATCCATGTTTCTGCTCAAAGGCGCGCGCTTTATTGACAAGGACGACTGGATTACATGTCCTTTGAGCTGGGCTGAGCTGACGTTTTCACTTACTCCCGTTAGCGCAGACAGAAGGTCTTCCTGGGTTTCTCGGCATCGCGTTTTGCCATCCCGAAAGGCACCGTCTATATTTCACATGTGTTGGTTTTGGTGTTAAGGGTGTGTAAAACGAGACGAAGTCACTTCCGTGTGTCACCACCACTCGCGATTCAGCCAAGAAACCATGTTCAAATGAACATCTGCGAGAAATGAGAGTCTGTAGTATTCATAAAAACATAAAATTAAGCTGTGCTATAAAAGCAAACAACCTTTTGGCCAAAGGCGTTAACACCGCCGATGACCCGCAAACATTTCCCTCGTTTTACGATGGTTTTACAGTTCGCAATGCCTTTAATGGTCATAGCGTGTTGTTTTCATGATAATGGAGGCACGGTGCCAACGACCAAACCCATATAATGGTGTTGTTCTGCGCCATCTGGCATCATAGTAAGCGCGTATGCTCTCGTCTATTACTTTGTCGTTAACGCTTCTTTTTATACGCGCTTGCTTCCGATTCATTCTTCTCCTGGCCACATCTATCTAGTATGTTTGTGTGATGGCAAACGGCTCGAAACCCCCCAAAAGGCTCGCTTCAGCCCTCCGCCCCCGGACGCTTATAAAGAGATTTTTTGCCGTCTGATACTAACTGCCATCCATTTTTCTCCCACTGCAACGCGAAGCGGAACTTTGCAACGCCGGAAGCTTTATTATAAATCAAAAATGGGCGCTGTTTTTTTGCATTTTTCAATTTACTTGAAGCTTGTCTAACACAACCCGCCGTCAGACACAATTTCCAAGGCTTGAATAAAGCGTTGTTTTGTGTACACAAACACTATACCTTTTGATGATTGACCTCTCGAAGCTACTACCCGCCGTCGTCATAGGTTCGACCCCCCTTTGACAGCTTAAGATTTCCCAGTACATAGAGTGTCAGGTCGGCTCAAAAAGCAAGCATCGACCCAGAATGTTGAACTTACAATGGTGAACTTAGCGGTTCCTATTTTATTTAGAGTTTTGTCTTTCCTTCCATTCATCTTTCGTTGTAAAATTGTTCTAATACGGTCTTTCAGTGTGCGTATGTCGTGCGTAAGTGGATTATAGGTTTCAAAAAAGAGCATTCACGTCAGTCCTCACATTTCCCTAAGTTCAGCACGCAAAAAAACTGGGAGGTATTATAGATCTTTAATTCACGGCACCAAGGAAATGTGTTTTTCCCCAGCTGCGGCGGTTACCTCCGTCAGTTTACTCTTTTCAAGCTGAGGTTTTGCCCGACAGACCTGACTATAACTTATTTCTTTCACTTCACAATTTTATGTTAAACTAGGCGTGGTACCAGCCGGCTTCTGGTATATAGTACAACTTTTAATTGGCAGTTTTGCCGTTCGAGACACATCCGACACAGGAAGTCGTCAAGGTCGGACAGCCATTTTGTTGTCCTTCCGAATCCAAACTAAATATGATCGTCCTGGGGCGCGTTTTAAGTGCAGAATGAAGGCTGATGATTGACCTAGACTTACTCAACGCATGTTTCCTAAACCATAGATGGATAGACTCAATCGACGAGAACTCACAATTTTGACCCGTCTGTCTTTTTTACATTCATTTCCATCCTGCCAGTAGGGCGTATAATGCCGACTTGACGACGATTTTTCGTTTTTTGCTACTTGAAATACATGCTTGAATGCTAAAAAGCCATTGACGTTTTAAGTTTATTTCGGGGTTTTGCATTTGAAAAGAGAATTTTCAAAAATGTAAAGCAGGCGTCTTCTTAGAAATGTTTAAGTTTTCAAAGCTTATTTTGACCTTGAATTCACAGTTTATGGAAAGTGTCGCACCCGAGAGAGCGTCTGAAATGACAAATTTGCGCAGTCGAAGTTAGTCAAAAACTTTCTTCAGTCAGGCTGTACCGTCTAAACCGACAGAGTCCCATCTGTGCCTATTTATAAATGGAAGGCGATGTCAGTGGCGATGGTCAAATTTTTTTATAAGAAATTGAAATGGATCGACGCATGAATGACAAAAGAGGGTACCCATAAGAGCGGAGAACGAGGAGGTCAACCAGGAGGGAGGCAAAAAAACGGACGTAGCTGGCAGTTGTGAAGGCGGAGGCCGCGGTTCCCTTTACATCCGAGCCATCCTGACCACACGAACCACCTCGACCAGATAGATACACAAGTATTTGTTTTTTTGATTGTGTTGTGGCTGTCAGTAAACCAGTTTACGGCTTTCACTTATCGCTTTAGCCCTTCCCTTTTTCACACGTTTCAATGCCATTGGGCATGCCAGTACGAAAATGTTTGGCTAGATTAGGACCCAGTTAAATTGCATACAATCCTAGTGCGTAGGTTGGGGACTGACCTCCGAACTCGGGGGGAAGGCTCAGTTTGGTTGGGGAGGCATTAGCGCAGCTGCTGGCAGGGGCACTCTGACAACTATTAGAACTATGTTCTGAATCCTCTCCCTTCACCGCGACAGCACTTCCCCTAAACGGCACATACTCACGGCTGTCCGCAGTCTCTCATTTTCCACCCCCGGCACTCTCGTTTGGCACCCGACATGTCCTGAGAAATTCTATGCAAGCCGACGCAGCCGTCAGTAGCATTCCGACGACACGTCGTCAGCTAAGTCTTCTTGCTTCGTTGCATTTTCATGTCGTGCTTCCCGTTATGCCGTTTTCAGAACCCCAGGTTTTTTTCAATTATCGATTCTGACTTAGTTAAAGTGTTTTATTATTCCGTGACGTTTTTAATTTACATAAATGTCAATTTTTAATTAAACAAACCAGCACATATCCACAGTCAATTCCTTTTTCAGCAACGACAGCACTCCACCTATGCCGCTGTTCGCTCAAGTTGTCGCTGTGCTAATTGCATGTTTAGTCAAGGCGAGCATACAAGTATGTTAAGTTCATCTTTTTTTGTATTTTAAACGAGTAGTTTTCTCGGAACATAAACAATACCGTAATCATTTCAGCAATATTCGTGTAATAACATCCACTTTATTCTTAACAACGACAAACCACCGTACCTTGAGAGTAGCAAACCGCAATTTCAAGCGAGATCGGTAAAAGACCTACTGGGAGGTGGTGATGTCTGCAATCGCACGTCGCATCCATCTGACATACCTACTAATCACAACCTCGAAAACATAGTTGCGCAGTGTAACGAATGTGTTTGTGCGAATTATACTAATTTGTACGAGAATTTGAAAAAATTCGCCCTTAATAATAGGGTTAAGAACTTAATAGTTGTTTTGCCACATCTTGTTGAAAATGTCACAATACCCGGCGATTCTGTTCAGTTTACATATTCAACAACTACTGCCGATCCGAATGACAAGGAACTTTGCAACTCTAACGACGAAAGCACTGACGCGTTACGTAGTTTTTCGAAAACCTCGGTACGTCACATTATCACGAATATCAACATATGATATTTTAAATTTTAAACGTTTTGCAGGTGCTATTCGTAAGCATTTCATTTATCATTCTCATGGTTATCTCGTTGGCATGGCTAGTATTTTACTATGTGCAACGCTTTCGGTATGCCCATGCGAAGGACCGTATGCAGCGACGTTTGTTCAATGCGGCCAAGAAAGCACTTACGCGAATTCCAACGAAACCGGTCAAAGCCGGAGATAAAGAGCTGGACGGAAGCGACTGTCCAGTGTGTATCGACCCCTACCGAGCGGGTGACATTGTCCGAATGCTTCCGTGCCGACATGTCTTTCACAAAACTTGCGTTGATCCGTGGTTGTTGGAGCATCGTACTTGCCCTATGTGCAAAAGTGACATTTTGAAGGCATTCGGGTATCAGGTTAACGTCAACACCGGTCGGAGACGGGCTCAATTCAGCGGACAAATCGATGATCATCATGGCAGTATTCATGTTGAGAGTGATAGGCTTAGTAGCAATTCGACCGCTTCGGAGTCGAATGCGTATCCCTATCCGGTTGTCAGCGAAATCCATGATCCCTTTAGCTTTACGCCTTCCACTTCGCCACAACTTATGCAGGTAAACAACAACAGTTTAACGTTAAACGGCTTTGAATAACGGTGTTTTTGTAGGTTATGAATGAGATGAACGCTCGTGCATTCTCAATAATCCCCCTGACAGTTCACAGCTCAGGCAATCCGCAACCTCAACCAGGTACAACAAGCTCACTGGTACCGGGTGCATCAGGAAGTCGTCAATCTGGAAGCCACTCATCCGGATCAAGTGGTCGCATCTTGCGTAGTGCTCCTGGTGCGGGTTCAAGTCGTAAAATGCGTGGTCATGTTGTGAACCTGGTTCATGTCCGGTCCCGATCTCTGAGTCAGTCGCAAATTCCGACAAGCAACCATGCCTTGGCTAGTCTGCGTGAAGCTTCTCCACCGGCTCCGGAAGACCGTCGCACTGAAAGACGTCCCAGTGCCCTCTTCCGCTCCGGTGTGCCATCAACCGCCGCCATTACAATCGAAATTCCTCCCTGTGAAACAAAGCCATCTGCGGCTGATCCCTCCTCACGGGTCATCGAAACACGAATCAATGTAAACCCAAATAACAGTGTTTCAAACACACAACACGACAACGATCTCTCGTCAATCGTCCGCATGGCGGTTTCTCAGGAAAATGTTGCGACGCCTCCGCCGATGATTTCGATGCCGCGTCCGATCACTCGGGGTCACAGTGTCAAGACGATCGGAACCCGCCAACAGCCAACTAAAAACTTCTGTCGCCGCGTATCGGGTCAGCCGACGATCGGAGCCTTCCCCATGATGCCCCCGATGGAAGCAGTCCGCCCAACCACAGCATCTGCGGTCGTCAGCGACGCCAATGCCAAGTCTGCGCGAACGGTGCCCCTCACTTCGACTATCAGCATTGAGTCATTGTAATAACAAACTTCAAAAACGAACACATTGTACTACCACTGGAAACTTCCAACGGACGTCATGTTCGATACGGTCAACCTACGGAATTGCGAGTCAAATAACGTCTAAACGTTCCTTATTCTCGGTTTAAAGCATTTCTACTATAACCTTAGTTACTCACATTGTGGTCTTACTATTTCTTTCACGGTGTACTTATTACACTTACTATGTAATTTGCCCTTTGAATCTCTGTTCCGTTGCGAAACGATCTCAACAAAAAAGTTATACAAATAAAGAAATAAATTGATACGTTGGCGTACTGCGTGGCAAAAGCAATAACAGTGGGTCACAAGAACAAATTGGAAATGACGCTAATATGAAAGAAACAACGCTACGTTAGTGTATCACTAATGATGTAAAACGAAAAATTAAAAATAAACTTTTAAATGTGATAAAACTGTCGCCTCATTAAAATCAACACTTAATTTAAAACATTTTATGATACCCATCTTAATCACCAACATGGAGCCGGCATAATTTACATTGTCAGTTGAAAAAACTAATGGCAAATATACACCTACTACTTCAGGCCCTTCTTGAATTCGTCCTTGAAGGTGTTGGAGAAGACGGAGAGTCGTCGAGATACAGTCGAATCCTCAATTGCACCGCGAGCTCGGAACAGTCCGGAAACAAAAAGCCTCGCAGCTTGTCGCATCAGGCTTGAATCCGCCATCTGAATAAACGATATATATTCTTTTGTATATGCAACATGTGCAAGCAACAAGCAAGCTTTGTGAAAGGAATGAAAAGCCGATGGAAGGAAAAAGCACATACCTGTTGAATGATCCGCTCATTGTTCAAGAATTGTCGGATGAAGCGATGGGGCATAATTCAAACGCGATGGCTCGAAATTAGTCAAAGTCGGGCTTGATCGCGTGAGAGGGTGGTGATCCGCCGATGACAGCGAAATCGAAGAAAAATCAACAAGCAAAATGCAGTAAAGCGGATAATGAAGAACAGCCGGAGAACAGCTGCTGAAATTTATAATTATGTTTTCGTGATAAGAGTGCAAACGGGAGGTTATTCGAAGAATTCATGGACGGTGGGAAGCCATAAAAACAAAAAATGTGCACGCACTTTTCATGCTACGACAGACATGTTCATCCGTCATTACCTAAGAATGTCAAAATCTTGAGCAAAAATTTGTCCAATGTATCGGTACTTTCTACATGTATTGTGAAATTAAATTAGTCATATTTCTACAGTACCATCGTTATTTTGAAATACTATCACCCGAGAACAACTACAGCATGACATAACTAATGACAACGTATGCACTTTTTTCTTTGTATGATTTTATACATCAGGTGTTTCCACATTATTGAAGGGTAGAATTACCAAAATTCCTACTTGTGCAAATTATGAGGTAGTCAAATGCTGAAGAAATAAGTTTACCTTTCTTTTATGTCCCAAAAAGACCTCATCATCACCGCAATGATTTTTTGTAACTGATATTTCCGTAACCACATACATGCTCGAGTCATCTTATAAAACCAAGCGCAATATGTTTGCCAACGAACCAAGCAATGAACAATTCGATGAGTCAACGACACCGATACCCTTTACGGCTATCTTTCACTTTGAATGTTTTGATGTTCCGCTCTCGACGGGCATGAACCATTCTTACCGAAGGGTACCAGTTTCCGGACTCTGCTTTTTTCACTCAAACATAAATTTTACCGGCGCTGGCTGCTGTGTTTAAAATATTTTAATAGTTGTATTTACGGTGGCGGAAATGTCTTCGATAAGCGACTTCCCTAGTCCTCGATTAAAGTGCACGGATTGTCGGCAGTATTTTTCGCTTGAATGGTTAAGGATTTGCCGTACTTGTGAGAGTCACCGAAAAGTCAGTTTTATACTTTGTAATTTTAGATCTTTTTGTTTACAATGTTTGGATACGATTCTTAATGAGTATGTTCTTATGCAATGAGGAATAATTTGAACCCCTGCACGTTCCAGGCAGTCATGATATGTGCCAATTGCGCCCTCGACCAGCACAGATGGCATCATCTTGAAAAGGCTCAACCAAATGAGAGGAAAATCAATCATGGTCGGAAGAAAAAACGCTCAATGACCCCCGAAAAGTTGCAGTTACACCAAAACTGGAAACAACGAGTATGCCATTGGGTAGTTTGTTCCAGGGACTACTTCCATCGATTGCTTCATAGACCCTCGCCTTGTACATCGGAAAAGCTTCTGCCGCCCCTGCAAACCGCATGGGTGCCGCCAGCAGAGCGTCATCACAGCTATGTCAATGTTTCACATCCGCCTTCTCGGACGTTTGTCACACCTAATTACAATACGGTAAAATAAATGAAACAAGAAGCTCTTTGAGAAAGATATGTGTACTTAAATGGAATTAACGATTGCAAACGGTTCAATTTTATGCACACGCAAACAACGATCTTAAAAAACGCTGCAAAATACTGTAAAATTCTTTAACAGTTAAGACTGTATGCATGCTTTATGGCGTATTTATGTATTGTTTTCCATGAAAGGCGCCGGGTCTTAAATTGTGAAGCCATCTTTGAAACGTCTCAAGCACAAAGGCAGTTAAAACATCTGCCTTTTCAAACGTTAACCTCGCGTTGTGGATTGACTATTGTTAGGCGACCCCATAACTGCATTTGTGCGGGGGTTATGGTGGATTTCCACGGTCCCAAGTCTGGTTGAAACAGAACTTTAGACAGGAAATTAAATCTTCTGGGGCTGCAGCTCTTGTGATAAATGGCAAAGTATTGAGAATGTTATTGGTAGAAAGACAAGCAAATGTGAAAATTGAACAAGTCCGGGACGGGAACCAACACAGGCTTGGTCAGTCAGCTGTGAGCGCACAGAACTTGCTTTTGCTTTGCTTTGGGAACGCACCAAATAGCCAGTCAACTGTGTCTCCAGGTCGATGAACAGATCGACCAAGTAGAATTGTACACATACGGTGATTTGCGAGTGAAATTTGGAAAGTTTGCAGTTGCAACAACTGGCATTTGGGAATTTGGTTTGTTTCGCTGAGTAAGCTTGTAATATTTAAGGAAACAACACGCTTTTGGGCTGATGGTAACGCCATATCATTGCTAAAAACGCATTTGTTGTTAACGAATAAGCAAGAAGCAAATAGCAAGTTTGTTTTCAAAGCTATCTGCAAGAACGAAAGCATATCAATCTACTATCAACGGATAATGAATGACAAGAAGGATGTTCGTAACCGCAGAATGCTCAGAACCAGCGCCCACCTTCCCCTTCAGGTGTTTTTTCCTATTTGTTATCGCATTTTGACAGAGTGTTTCGATGGTAACACCGCCCGTTTCGTTTTTTACCCGTGTTCTTCTCGATAACGACGTTGAATGCTGCACACTCTGCAAATCTCTTAATTTCTACATGCCTTGAAATGTCTTTTGTGCATCCCGCCGATGTATGCTCTGATTCGACGATGGTCTGTCGGGTTGTTCAATGCTGCATCGATACCCTCTGTATCACCAACGATGACGATATGACAGGCGTCCTGCGGCGACGACCATACATACTTCCCATATCTTCAATGTGAATCGACCGTTCTCAGCGCGATTCCGCCGCACGGAATTCCGCATTACGTGGACACACTCTGCATGTTGTGTTGTCATGTGTGGTCGCGGACTGCATCGCCGATGACAAGACCCCTCGTCGGGGTGCCCACGGCAACAACAGTTGTGGTGTTTGTCCCGGACTCGCTTCACCGGAATCAATACACGCACATTCGCATCGAAACCATTGCAAGATTGGTTGGAAGTGCGTCGGTCCGCATGCGGAAGAAGCATAGACGTGCCGGCGGCAGCGTGCGCCTCTTGCTCTCTGCACTAAAGATCTACGCAGAAAACACTCTATTTCGGTGGGGCACGAGGGTGGCTGCGCCCCTTCTGCTTCCTCGGTTTTCCGTAGATACCCACAGCCGCAAACTTGCAAAAAATCGATGAAACAGCAGAAAAGGCCTCAAAATGATGGTTGTTACACAGCGAACTAAATGTATGAAATTGCAAGTGAAAGCTGTCAGCTGATGCTTCGCCCCAAGCTAGATTCCTGGGCCCATTGTGGCGTCACATGTGAAGCACCACACCACAGATGAGGCCACGTAAGATCGCAGATAAAAGCATTGAGGGAAACGTAGCAATGTAGTCTTTTCCAGTGTTAACGAAACTTGTACGAAGGAACGGTACGGTAGCATGCTAGGAGCTCAATCAATGCGTTATGCAGATAAGACTGCTGTTATCGGTTATACCTTACTTCTCATACATAATGCTTCATAGATTCTACTTGAATTGCGGATTTAAAGCGTAAAACGTAACTTTACATGTTGATATATACTCGTTAAGACCAGTTTGTATTACCATCTAAGAGATCTGACCTTTTAACACATGGCTCGGCGTGTTCTGCGCACAAATGTGTGAAAAACCGAAGTAAGCTTGTCGTTTTGAGCCTAATAAACACGTGGTTCCACTGTATCGGATGAAAGAGAGAATTGAGGAGCGCGGCAACACTCGTTGCCACTAGACGAGCAATAGCAGCGCGCCCGTCCTCTGTCGCCCATAATCGAGTGAAATGCGCCCGCCCCACCGCCGTCGGTTGTATCGTAGAATCGTGGCTCCGCCTCTGAAGGTCGGAGCAACGCATCGAATGTCCGACTGGCTGAATGGCGCACGATAGAAGCGTACACGGAGCTACGGACAGACCCCTGGCGTTGCGCTCGTATAAAAGGCCTACGGACCAGTCCGCCCGTTTCAGTTCCCGACGAGGAGTTCGGTCAGTCAGGAACACTTAGGCAGCCCTTGGCGTTACAGTGAACACATCGCATAACGAGAATCCAGAAGGGTGTTGTGGTCCTGAAAGTCAGTCCTTATAAGCGGAGATTCAAGCTACGTGTGATCTTCACACCTAGAACACTTCCTGCGCAAGCACATGCTTCAAGGCAGACGTTCAGGCCGCACCCCGAGGCTCGGTCGTCCCATCAGAAGGGCACTGCGACGTAGTGGTCACTCGACGTCCAGGAGGACCATGTCCTCCGTCCTAGCGTGGTCACCTCCCTCTGTTATTACCGCTCCACAGAGCCCAATGACTGTTGATTCACTTCAGGAGACAGCTTCGAACTGCTTAGATCTGCTGTCTTCACTCAGCCGATCTGTAAGCATCACCGCCACCCAGTCCTATCACAACAACCCCAGTGATCTGCTGAGTTGTTCGCAGTCACTGCGGTCAACTTTTCTTCGACCGTCGTCCACCTGCTACTATGAGCCTTCTGTCTTCAACGGTATGCAGTCGACGTCAATCCAAGAACCTAAAGCGTGTAAGAAACGAAATTCAGCCAGCAGCCTTCGTCACGGCTTCGTAGGCAAGCGATCCACATCCATGAAGAAAAGGTAAGTCTTTATTTATAGCTTTACAGCCCTGATCATGCGCGACTTCCTGCCCGAAACCCGAAGTACCCCTCAGGGGTGGGTGCTGCGACTTTTCGAATACCCCTCGCCAAATGGGCGGCGCATTGCTGGCTCGCAT
>KB455460.1:821002-833410 GCA_000341325.1 Panagrellus redivivus | reverse complement strand
GGGCCCCCGTTACAAAAATCCCCCCCCCCCCCCCCCCACGACGGGGGTCTTTGGGTCGGAATCTGACTTGTTCCAGAAGCCTGGCGGCGACCAATGTGAAAAATAGCGTCACGCAATAAAGAGGGTTGGCCATGTCGTGGTTCGGATAAGATAGATACGCGAAGGCACCGCTTAAGTACCGAAGCCCAGAAACATGACGACACCCACCCCGAAATCCGAAACACTCCCACCGACGATGACACACTGTGCCCTCGGGAAAAACGCTACTGCCACCGTCGACATTGCACATCAATGGCCACGAAAGCTTTTTTTAGGATGTGGTAAGTGGGCCGCAAATTGGGTAATGTCTCATGAGATGGTTTTCACTTCAAATTTCGGCAACTTTTCAACCAAATTGAAAAAGAAAGAAAAACAGCCATCCAATGAGGCGTTCAAGACTGTTTTGTCTCTGGTCATCAATGGCAGAAGGAGAATTAGACAAACGGAGGCGGGCATGGTTTCGAATAACGTAATTCGTGAAAACGATTGAATGGCTCGAGCTAGTTGACTTACTTGAATGAAATTGTGTTACGTTAATCGTGGAAGACGATACTATTTGTGAATGGAGAAAGTTCGTAAACATTCTGAATAAAGGTTAAACTACATGAAATGGATAAATACAGCTTTAAAATTCTGATAATCTGGGAAACATAAATGTTTTAACACTTTCGCGCATGCTTTTTAGTGGTTTTTGATCCATCCACTTTGTGCTTCAATGTTTTTGGCTTGAAAAACATTGCAAATCCGGTCGCAATGACACAACTTTCAACTGTTTATAGTTATATCAATGTCCTTAGGGGGTGAAAAGAGCACTCTAGTCAGCCACCCCCACAGGGGACACTCCCAAGTTACTCGGATTTGTGCCCTTGAACTCAATGGAGCCACCCACGTTGGTACTTACAACCCGTTTTAACATTTTGATGTAATACGATGGATATTGGCTTCGTTAAAACATGTCCACAGACTTTGGCAACGTCGAAAAAAGCGCGACAAATTGGGTCGAATATTCTAATAGCATGACACATGGGTGGTAATAGGCATCGGATATCCACTCAATAGGATGAAACAGGCCTTTGTGGATACAGAAATACCAATCAAAGGTCATTCTACCGTTTATGGAACAAATTAAACCCGTTTTTATCGCTTATCTTTAGTCCAGACGTCGGATTAACCCACAGTTTACTCAAAAAACGTCAATGACGCTCGAAGCGTCAAAGTGTCGATTATCACTGGCTGTGCTGGAGGCTAATTGTCTTTCCAAATGTGTCAAGTTAAATTTATGTGTCAAACTGCGTGAATGACTTAAAAGGAGATCGAATTATCCACTTTTTACAATAAAACAAACAATGGCATCTTTTTTAGAAGCTGCCAAACACGTAAGAACGTAAAAAATACGGAAGTCCGTCTGATGGGGTGGTACGTTTATCAAAATTGGCCCTTCCAGATAGTGTTAAAATGCTTATGTTTTTAAAATAATGCAAAATGGGATAAGTCTATCCGGTTTCAAGGGACAGGGGATGCTTCAGATGGCTAGATGCCACATTTCACTCTTTGCAGCGACAGAAGCCATCGAGACGTGGAACTGTCACTTCAAAGTACGAACAGACGCCATTGACAGCTGGCTGTCTGATACCTACCGCGTGAAACAACAGAATGGCAGGCGAGGGGTGTGATGGACCTCATACGTCGGGGGAATTCGCATTGATGGATGAAAACAAGGTCAAAGCTAACGGGGCAGTTTGTTTTTTTTGCGCTTTGGATGATGATAGTTTATTGCAGAGTTACATTATGGCAAAATAAACGGCATAAAAAGAAAAGTTAATGCATATATTAAACACATGGCAAGCTGACTTTTGGCTTTTTCTGGAATTATTGACTAGAGAATCTCAAATAAGCATAATTTCAGCTACGAAACAGACTATGTTGAGTGCTTACCACTTCGGAAAATACTTCGCTCTATAGATGCACGGCTCTTCGAAGGTAAAATCGTGCCTTGTTCGATCATTATAAGAATTCTCGATGTCTCGACCAGTAATCGGCAGCTTGAACAATGCTTTAAAAGCGGCATCGATGTCCTCAGATTTGACAGCCTTCAATTTGGCATCTTGCATCAGGTGTTCAATTTGTTCAACACTCTTCCTATAGCTTTCCAACAACTCCTTGCATTGATCGACCAATTCCAAATCACCGTTGTTTTCGAAGCGGTTGATCTCCTCTTGAAGCCGGGTTATATTACTCTCGGAAAACTGGACGATTGTGTTTTCTTGCAGAAATGATGCCGCCATGATAGCCATGTTTCTTATTTGAACAGCTTCCCGACTGACTTTTTTGTTGAAATCGGAAATGAATTGCAGAACCTTCGCTTCGGGATCATAGCTAGCTGAGGTGTCTTTGTCATGGAAGTGGCAACTGATGGAACACTTGCAAACTTTGCATTTGCCATTGACAAAATTGGAACATTGCTTGAGCCCATGGTGACCAAAAATTTTTGGCGGTACACCAGTGTAGCAGCGGCAATTGCGATGACAGATTCTGAAGGCCGCCGTGAAAAGACCGCTGGACCTGGAATGTGTTCTGCATTTGTTGCAGTATGTGCAGGGTGGATTGATGTGGCCAGATTCTTCCAACTTCCTTTTAAGGTCTTCCTGTCTTCTGGGGGTCTTCAAGTCGTCGCATTCCAGTGTTACGTTGAACATCACGTCGATGATGGTCAAGACTTTACTTCGAGCATCGTCAATGTTACCGATGAGCCGGGTCTCCACACCTTGAAGCCTGATAACGCGGGCCATCATGTCGAAGAGCGACTTTTTCGTGTTATTCCAGCACATTGAGTGGATAGCTTTACCGTCGAGTGCGGTTTGTTTTCTGTATTTCTCGGATTTGTGCCTATTGACCTAAAATTTAACTTTAAACAAATTCTAGATTCTGAAGTGCACTTACCAAGTGTATAAAAGAAATGTAATCAACGTAATACAAGTTGTCTTTCGCGGACAGCTTTAACTCCGGGCCATAGTTAACTTTGTAGTTATTGTTGACCTCATCCAAATACATTTGTAAAGGCCCTTCAACCATCTGACCAGTAAAATTTGTACTACAAGCACGCGTGCCCAAGAAGATCAGGTTAGAAATCGCTGCTTTCGGTACCAGTGCCAAGACATCGTTTAATGCAGCCTTGAATTGCGGGGTAATTCTGTTTTCATTATTGTCAATGACCACCACAATGGCATGCAACGTCGTCAAACTGCGTAAAAACTCATGACGCTGTAGTCGATGGTACTCATCCATTCCAGCGCCTGCAGTATCGCCAAATCCAGGCATGTCGATGAAATTGAAGGCTTTATCATCTTTGACAAAGCTGTAAATACGCGGCGACTGCGTGCACGACAGCTCCGGATCCGCAACTTGCTCATTGTCCTTGTCGGCAACGTTGAAACCACCCATTTTAATAGTCACGGTAGTTTTGTCGTTGTGAGTTAGGTCGTATTGAAATGGTACAAGCACAATTGGTTCATCAGCGTCAACGGCGTTGTTCAATGTATCATATGCGCAAATATTGGCCAACGCATTGATGGTGGTGGTCTTGCCGACGCCGGATTTGCCTAGGAAAAGCACGTCGCGGGACTGTTTTATGGAGGGTCTGACCATTGTTTCTGAAAGATTAATCAAAAAATGATAAATAATAGAGATACGAAAATTCAAACACGACATTAAGCACCGACTGACCAATAAAGTGAAAGTTTTTCTGATAACCCCCTTTCATTCATTCATTCATTATTCATTCATTAATCACTATCTCTATCCTCTTGGACGTAGTGCCTCTGGTACTCATTCCAAAGATCACTATTATCAATTACAGTGCGATAATCTATGCGTTTGCAGTCGGTTTTTCTTCCGAGAAACAGGTCGAAGCTGTCGTTCCATCGGGTACGCGGTCGTCCTAGGGGGCGCTTCTTTTTCGGCGTCCAATAGGTTAATCGTCGGGCCCATCTGTCTTCAGGTAAAGCTGATATTTTCTTTGCGAACTTCCATTTTCGGCATCGCGCTGCCTCAACCCAGTCCTTCAACTTCGTTTTCCTTCTGATCGTTCTCGATGGGATCTTCTGAATCAATCGGACACGTAGCAGCCATCGTTCCAAGCGTCGTTGTCCTCGTCGGAGTTGCATTTCAGCCGTTTTCGTAAGGGCCCATGTTTCACAGCCATATAACGCCGTTGGCAGGAGCACCATATTCACCAGCTTCCTCTTGAGGTACATTTCAGTTTTTGGGGCGCTGAGGAATGAACGGTACTGGACATAGTTGGCACGCATCGCCTTGATCCTTCTTGTAATTTCCTTTTTGAAGTCGCGGGGCCATGATAATAGTTGACCTAGGTACACGAATTCGTATTGGGGAACCACATATAAAAATCTGATAACCCCCTGGCAATGAAAAGTACCACTTTGCGACAAACAATGTGCATACCCTTTCAATACCAACTTATTACAAAATAAACGTGCATTGACCGACATTCAACGGTTTAACGCGTGATTTGTAATGAAAAAACTTCCTTAAACAAAATAACATTTTGCAATACTCCGCAAAGAAAACTAAATTTCACACTTGAAAGATGTTTGTAATTGCTTGTTTGGTAATTTCTTTAAAAAATCACATTTTAAACTTTGCAATCAATGCCGTCAGATTCAAAAAGAAAACATAATAACCGTTTTCAAAGCAAAACTTACATAAACTTGTGTATTGCTTTCTGCTAAAAGCAGCTCTATATTACATTTTTATTGAAAGTTGTTACAAAGATTAAATAAAAACAGACACCAAAATCAAAACGGCACATCCCAATTAGGGAAGTTCTTTGCTTTGTAGACACACGGTTCCTCAAAGTTGAACTGCTGCCGAGTACGGTCGTTGTAGAGATCCTTGATGAGACCGCCGGTGACGGGAAGTTGGAACAGCTTTTCCAAGCTTTTCTTGAATTCCTCCGCATTTGTGCCTTTATTTGGTGTCCTTTCCAAGATGTTCTCAACTTCTGCGATCCTCTGTTGGTACTTTTCGAGCACTTCCCGTCGTTCATCGGCCAGGTCGAGGTCGCCGTTGTTGTCGTACTTGATGATTTCTTCCTTAAGTCGAGTTTGGTGGCTGTTGGAAAAGGCGACGATGGTGTGTTCCTTTAAGAATGCCGCAGCCATCGTCACTACGTTGACGATCTGTTTGCTTTCGAAATTGATTTTCTTATTATAATTAGAAAGGATTTCCTGGGCTTTGGCATCTTGATCATGGCTGGCGGAGGTGTCATTGTCGTGGAAGTGGCAACTGATAGGGCACTTGCACACTTTGCACTTGCCATTGGCAAAGATGGTGCAATCTTTGAGTCCAGCATGACCTGGGGCTTTTGGAGGTACGCCAGTGTAGCAGCGACAGTTTCGATGGCAGATTTTCGGTGTTGCCGTGAAAATGCCACCAGATTTCGATGGCGTTTTGCAGGACCTACAAAAAGTGCATGGTGGCGATAGATGGCCATTCTGCTCCAGCTGTGTTCGAAGTTCTTTGAGTTTCTCCGGGGTTTTGAGGTCCTCGATTTCGACCAATATCTCCATCATGACATCGATCACAATTTCAATGGTGTTCCGAGCCAGATCGATATCGCCGATGATGCTAGTAGGGACGCCTTTCAGTTCGATGACTCGGCCCATCAGCGTCCAGAGGGCCTCACGTGTTCGATTCCAACACATGGACTTTGTCGCGTCGCCGCGGTCCGCTGTCATTGCGTGATACCTCGGGGAGCGATGCTTTGCGACCTTAAAACATCTTTTGTAATTCAACTAACATCCCAATAAACGATGTCTTTGAAAAGCCTACCAAATGCCTGAACCCATCATAATCGACAAAATACAGATTCTCTTTAGCTGACAACTTCAACTTCTGATTGTACTTCTTCTCATAGTCCTTGTTGATGTCATTCAAATAGTCTTGCAAGTTGACAACCAAACTTCCACCAGTGAAATTCGTATGTATCGCATGAGTTCCAATGAAGAACAAATTCGAAATAGCCGCTTTTGGCACCAATGCCAATACATCATTCAACGCAGCTTTAAATTGTGGCGTAATACGGTTTTCCTGACTATTCATAACGACGACAATGGCATGCAACTCTGTCAAACTGCGAAGGAATTCCTGCCTCTGAAGTCGATGGTGTTCATCCTGCCCTGCCCCAGATGTATCCCCAAAACCCGGCATGTCAATGAAATTGAAGGCTTTATCATCCTTGACGAAACTGTAAATACGCGGCGATTGCGTGCACGACAGCTCTGGGTTCTCAGTCTGCTCATTTCCGGCATCGGCCATGTGAACGCCACCCATACGGATTACATCTTTAGTTTTGTCGTCATAATTGTGGTCAAATTGGAACGGAATCAAAACAATAGGGTCATTCTCTTCCAGGGCTTTTTTATAGTCATAATAGGCACAAATGTTGGCCAATGTGTTGATGGTGGTTGATTTGCCGCCGCCGGATCGACCGAGAAATAGCACGTCACGGGATCGCTTCGTTGTGGATTTTGTGGCCATTGTCTAAAACAAACTACATTAAAACAATACATGTTATCTTATGCAAAGACAAAAATCGAACACGACCCTATGACACCCCGTTGGCTATCCCATTTGACGTTGTCTCTTCGTTTCAGTTGAAAAAGGTATGACCCAGCCCAGCCAAGAAACTGATAAAGAGGCGTGCACTCCGACCATTTCTATTACAAAATACTGCGAGCAAAGCGGAAAGCGTGCATTGATCGATCCCCTCCAGCACGCAGTGAAGTCCTCTTCCCCATATTTTGTAATAAAAACACCCTCCAATAACAAGTCTTATGTCCAACTCTTTATAATCGAGGTATAACAAATTTAAAATCAACAACACTGGTCAAAAAGCATTCATTCTTCATCATTAGCTTCCCGATGGTCCACCTTGTTCTGCTCGATCAGCGCAATCAAACGCGAAACAGCCTCAAGGCCAGGGACGACGAAACACTCAGCAAATGGGTTCAAAATGGTTGGCTCGAAGGTTGTCTCGTGCGTGGCGATGATTTCACGTTGCTCAATCTTTGCCAAAATGGATGGATCATGAGCGACGGCAAAGGACCACAAAATGCTCGAATTCAGCGTCAATGGGGTGCTCAAAAGGTAGTCATTCATTTTACGGCCAACGGCACGGCGAACAGCAACATCGGGATCTTGGAGCCATGGCACGGCACGGGTCATCGCATCTTCATAGGAGACTGGAGGTGCGCCGTGTTGAAAGGCTTCGGCAGTGGTCAGCCACACTTTCGCGGCCCGAAGTCGAGTGGCATCGTCGAAGGACTCGGCCGCTGTCTTCGTGAAGGTGTCAATCCGTTCGAATCTGTCCTGCGACAATGGGGCTTCTTCGGCGACCAGCACGGTGAACAGTTCCATCAGCTGGGCCTTCGTGTCGCCTCGCAAGTGTGGTAGATCGAGCGCATTTTCGATGATTGGCAGAAGGCTCGAGTCCAGAAGAACTTCAGGGGCAGCCAAAACCGGATGGACGACAGCCATAAAGTCGGAATCGGTCTCAGCAGCGGCGAAATCGGCATAGTAGCGAGCATGAAGGGCAGGGTCGAGCTCCTTCGCCACGCGATAGACGTCGAGGCGATATTGAAGTGGCAAATTTTCCGGCTCGGATGACCATAGACTTTGTTTGGAATCAAGAAAATCAGCAAATCCGACAGCAGCCCATTTGCGCTCTTCAAAATCCCAATTTTGAGCCATGTCGAAAGCCCGACCGATGACGTCGTCCAACTTGTTTTCATCAGCTAGCGTCTTTGCGGCAATGAAGAATCGGTACAGCGGGAGATCGGCAAGGAATTCAAAGATAACAGTTTCATAAATGATGTCAAACAACTCTCGTAAAGCCGCATTCACCTCATCCGGGATGTCACGTTCGGCAAATCGTTCCAAAGCAAGCGTACTGAAGTTCAGGAAGACCTCCGTGACGTTGCTTGAATACCTATACTGGGGCACCAATGAGCCCAACACTTCGATCACTTTGACGAGTTCGACTTCAGTCGTTCCGGTAATCAGCGCCACGGCCGCGAGTTGTCGGGCATGAATACCCTTCGCCAACACCATGACCATGATCAATGCCGGATGGAACACTGATAGCGGGAAGTCGGCCGTCGTGCTCGGTGTGACATGGGCCAGCATCGTCAAAACGGGGAATATCTCGATTTCGGCACGCGGCGTCGCATTGGATCCAGAAAAGCTCTTCAAAAGATTGAGCATCATCTGGTACAGCTCAGGTAGTACATTGAAGACTTCATTAGCGGCCTTGGTACAGCGAGAGGGAATGAAAAGCGACTTTTGGACCTTGTTTGGAGTGCCGAACATGCGTCGAAGCAGTGCCGCAAACAAACGAGACAGTGTGTTTCGGATCGGCCAATGATCGCTGAAGTTGATGTGAGTGTTGGAATAAGACGGATGCGGATCAGATGGAGGCTCTTGGAAGCACAGTTGGAAGGCTGGGGACAGGTACTGTTTGACGGTTTCGGATAGCGATGTGCAATCGAAGATGGCGACGAGGCAGTTGATAGTGTGGATCCTGAAAACATTTGAATAGACAACTTTCAATGAAATCGTAATGAATGACTTACACCATTCCCAAAGCCTGTTTCGGCCCATGAAGCAACTTCTCCATCGTATAAGCCAATGCACTGTGATTAGCGCTCTTTGGCTCCGTCGTCAGGATCCCGAGAATCAGTGGCGGCAATCCAGCGCTTCGCCGAGTCTCGCAAATGCCCAGTGATGCTTCTTGGCCATGGAGAGAGCGAATCAACTTTTCCAACATATCCCGAGGCGTATCGACCTTGCTGTAGTCATACTGTAGCTGACGGGAATCTTTCAACCTCCACAACACCATGCATAATGCATTGAAGCAGGTAGCTGAACTTTCAAAAGCTCCACAATGGCGACATTCGGTCAGTTGCAGCCAGAGATAGGCCGTCGTCGATTGCAACACGTCGGGAGTCAGAAGGAGCATGCCATCGGGAGATAGACTCTTTGCAGGATCCGATTTCATCCCACAAGCGAGGAGGGACGACAAAATGGTCGACACTTCACGATGGGTGCGCCAACAGTTGACGAGAAGCTTCTGCGCCTTGTGATAACGGCCCTTGATGGCTTCATCGTTGCTGGCCAAGGTCGCAGATTCCAGCGGGTAGAAGCCTTCCGGGGCCAGGTTATGAAGAACCGGCGAAACGAGACGGCCGACATTGAGGCAGAGGGGCACGAGTGTCTGAGGAACATAGTCGCTCCAAATGGACGAAGCGTCACTCCAGAAGGGCACGTTCATCTGGAAGAAGCCGACAACATAGACGAGTAGACTGGTGAGTCGAAGGTCGCCGCCCAAATACTTCGGATCGGCTTCAATCGCTGCACATTCAGCTTCGATGAGCGTCTGGATGTGGGTCATTGTAGCGAGAAGGCTCTCTTCGCCGAGGGCTTTGCGGTCGCGCCAGAAGCAGCGGGCTTTGTAGTAGTTGTTCTTAACGTCGAGCGGGACGGAGGTTTCGATTGAGGCCTGAATTGATACAATGTACAAATTGATCTTTGTTAGATGAAGAAAACTTACAAAATCACCAGCAAACTGTAACGAACCCAAAAGCTTTTCGGCAATCATCTGAATCACTTCAAACTCGTCATCAATCAGCTGCCGCAGAATGTCATAGCATCTGTGGTCGAGCCAGGACTTCATGTCAAGGTCGCTGTACATGGTATCTGAAGTTAATTCAATAAAAAAAAAGGTTCAAATGATAAAGACAAACTAACCGGCAGCGCCATTCTTGTAAGCCGCATCACTTTCATGAAGAACTTCAACCAAATGCAACGCCAACAGTCTTCGATTGAAATTGGCACCAGCCTTGAGGTTGTCAAACAAGAATCCGTGCATAAACTTCAGGAACGCAATCTGACCTTCAAGTAGAACTTGATTCGCAGGCTTATCGGCATCAGCCTCAGAAGGCGGAACCAACTTCGAAACGACCAGCTCCTTGTACAAATCCATCTGTTCCGGAAGTGGCACTCTTTTCAAGGCCTTGAAAGACTCGCGCATTCGTGCCATCAACGCTCGGAATTCAGAGACGATTCGCTGCCGTATGCCAGGATTCTGTTCTGTCATGTTGGAAGTCAGGTAAATCTTGGCCATTGCGAGCTCATCGGTGCCAAAAGGTCGAGTCAGGCGCGGATTCTGGCAGAGGAGATGCCAAGCGAGAAGACTAACTTCGCCATCATCGCAGATCAAAGCTTCACCGAGAAGAGTGTCTTCGAGGAGGTCCGACCAAGCAGTTGCCGTTGAAGTGGGATCGAAGACGAAGAACTTGGCCATGGACATGACGACTTCGAGGACGCGGAGAGGGTCGGCGGAAGCATAGTACTCGTCATAGGGGTCTGAGAAAGGCCATTGATAAAAATAAGGTGGCAAAGTTAAAGCTAGACTCACTCAACAACATGGCAGAATCACGATTAAAGACATTCCGAAGCTCGACGCACTTGAACATCCGTGGAAGCACCTTTGTCAGAACAGCTCGACGAGATTCAGGGGTACCATTGAGCAAGATTCGACGCATCTCGACAAAATGGACACCGAGACCTTTGTTTTCGCTGGCCAGCTTGTTTCCGTGGAATACGATCAGATCGGTCAAGGCCACAGTCAATTCACTATTGCCAATCTTGTCATACAAAGTAGACCAGCTGTGATCACCAACCAGTTCGCGATCGGTGTAACGCATGATAAGAACCTGTAAGAATGCCATTAAATGCGTCACAATCAAAAGATTTTGTAACTTACAGTAGCCCGAATCGTAAACTTGGTCTGCTTCTCCAAAACCCGCTCACTCAATGCTTCCACTATCCGCTTCTCTTCCTCATCATTCTCAAATTTACTCTGTATGAAAGCCTCAATACTGTCGATGACGTTGTGGCAGACGATTGGTATGGAATCATGGATGTACCGAGACAAATACAAGACCATGCCGTCGGCCAATTCGCGTGGATAGACCCATTTCATCTCACTGAAATGCTGTTTGTTAGCGTGAATCTTCTTGAAATAGCTTCAAAAACACACTTCATTACGACAGCGACCCGCTTCAAAGCCAATGCGACGGAGATGAGCCGTGTCGGCGGTCGTTGACCCTTTTCGTTGACTTCGGCCAGCAGCCCCGTCAGAACGTGATCCACAATAAAATGATCATGCTCATCACAACAAGGAGATTCCCACTGAGGAATAGGCTTCTTATGAAGAAACTCAAGGCCAGCAGTGAGATCGGTTTCGAGACAGAGCGGTGTTGAGCTCTTGGTTTCAGCCATGGTTGGTATTTGGCGAAAAACCTGCAAATAGTCTATTAAACTGCAATCCTATAACAGTGATTTTGACAAAGAAGGTACTACACGAATTATAGATACGATAAAACCGAGAAAAAAAGGTGAAAATTATATAAAGAAGGGTGGTTTCTATCGAAATTGCGACAAAATTGAAACACGCGATAAAGGATCACCCGAAATGGCCTTTAAAGGTCCTAACGCGTAAAAAGGAAATGCATACAAGGCACATCCTAATGAACATGTTCTCTATCAACAAAGAAGTGGCTGTAATGAAGAAAATTGGTGAAAAAATATATAAAACTGAGCTGATATTTGCTCATGCAAAAATCAAAAAGGATCGGGCTGAGCCGGGGATCGATCCCGGGACCTCTCGCACCCTAAGCGAGAATCATACCACTAGACCACTCAGCCGTGATATCTCACGTATCCGAAATCCAGGCTGATCCTTTTAAGGATGTTTCCGACAAGGAAGACGTGGAAAACAGGTTTGCTCAAGTTGACAAACTGCTGTGCACTTTCCAAGCGAAAACTGCGGCTGGAACTTGTGTGCGTTCGGCTGGCATGGTGTGAAAAGGTTCTAGGGGTTTTGTTTCTTCATTTTCATAGTCGGAAGTTGATGGGAGAGATAATTCAAGATCAAAAATGCCGTAATTGGAAGAGTTTTTCACCGATCGTTGAAACTGTTTCAGATCGGGGGTTCGGATCCTTGGCCTTCTGTCCCCAGTGTGTGCAAACTCGGTTGTCTGTTTGCATTGCCGCTGGCAATTAGTAGTCAAGCGCGCACTGATAAAGGTGTTTTCCCACCTTTGGCGTGGCTGTCGAGGGGACGTTATGAAACTGAAGCATGGGATGAGCAATTTGTGAATGTCAAAAGTAGAACTTGAAGATGCATAACTCGATCCAGGATCACGGGTCGCCGGCAAACGCAAAAACTTTGTTTGTCCAGAGCACGCTCGGATGAGAGCGTGGTTCGGGACCGGTCGCGCGCTTTTG